>WJFF01000018.1:3832-16920 GCA_011800825.1 Fonsecaea pugnacius | reverse complement strand
AGGATTTTATTCCCAAGACCGCTGAGGAGAAGACGACCAAAACACGATCAAAACTTACACCCCCATATACCCCCTCTCCCTAAACACAATGTCGTTCATCTGCAGCGTCGCCCTCTTCTCCCACACGGCGATGTTGACCAGCGTTCCCCTCGCCTTGATGGCCTTGAACGCCGTGTCCACCGCGACCTGCACGCCCGCGGCGTCGAAGCCGACATCGGCGCCCTCGCCACCCGTCAATTTCTCGACCTCTTCCACGACGTCGGCCTTGAGCGGGTCGATGACGTGGTGCGCACCGAACTGTTTGGCGAATTCTCTCCTCCGGCCGCTGACCTCGCTGACGATGATGTTTTTGCAACCCTTCCCCGCCAGCGCCTGCACGACCGCGAGACCGATGGGGCCGCCGCCCAGCACGAGCACCGAGTCTCCGTCCTTGTAAGGGGATATGTCGACGGCGTGCCAGCCCACGGCCAGCGGCTCGATCAGCGCACCCACCTCCAAGGGGATGTTGTCCGGCAGGGGCTTGACGCAACTCTCGGGCACGACCATGTGCTCACACAACCCTCCTCCCCAGCCACTCAGCCCCACGAAGCCGTTCTTGTCGCAGCAGTTGACCAGACCGCGTTTGCAGGCGCGACAGCTGCCGTCGTAGATGGTGGGCTGCACGCAGACGCGGTCGCCGGGCTTGACGTTCTTGACGCCCTCGCCCACCTCCTCCACCACGCCGCTGAATTCGTGGCCCAGCGTCAGAGGCAGCGTCTCGCCCGTGATCGGGTGCGGGTGTCCTTCTTGCGGAATCAGGTTCGCCCCGCCGAGATACTCGTGCAGATCCGAGCCGCAGATGCCGCAGAACTTGGGCGCGATCTTGACCTGCCCTGGCTTGACGGCGGGGATGGGGATCTGATCGAGGCGGATGTCGCGTTGGCCGTAGAAACGGACTGCATTCATTTGCGACATGGTGGGAGGTAAAAGAGCGGGTAACCTAAGGAAGCAGGCCCTGATAGGAGATGTCTTTAGCTTTGGATTGAGATCGATCCCAGCAAGACGGCGAGACTGGGTCTAATATGTATACGAGAGGGGAAGTAAGAACGAAGGCGATAGAATCAACAGCCAGAGTACATAACTCTCCAACCGTCGTCATCCCATCTAAGCGGGAACTCCGCCCTGCTTTCGACCGACCCGACCGACCATTGAAGTAGTTTCAGTCGCTTTTGGAATCCCGCAACGGTGGACAGGCTCAGCAGGGACTCGTCCATTTGCCTGTGTTGCTTCAACCCCGCTCATTGCCACGCTGTAAGACCAACACTGCATCCAATCCAACTTGTCTCCAGTTGCTCAGTTCCCCGTTGTGTAGCTCCCCACTACCTACGGTTTCTGCCTCCGCGGGATCCTTGATTGGGAAATTCCGAAGTGAGGGGCAAAAGATGGAGCAGCGGTTCGAGGAGGCGTTCGGGATCGTCGAGTCTGGGGAAGCACAAGGCAGGTCGACCGAGGACAATTGCCATGTGAACGTCGTCGTATTCGTTTCGCAGGCCCCGTCTCCTTTTCTGGAGGTCGTCACTTCGGCAAGGTCATAGTCTTAAGCTAGCAAGGTTCGAGATTGCTTGCTCTCGAGGGCGAGATGGTGCTCGAATGGAAAGTATTCCCAAGGTGCTTGATTGGCGGTCTTCAAAGCAAAACCCTGCATCTATCCCCAGGAATCTTTCTGCCTGAGCTTAGTCCCAATCCTGATGACATCCCTTTGTAGTAGAGAAATGTGATATAAGGATCGTTGAAACAGAGTAGCCTGGAGATCGTGCACACAGCGTTGAAACAGTGGCAGTAAGCATCTCATTACTCGTTCTTGTTTTACGCACAATGGCTCCATCGGCTGCGGGACCACCTGCTGATTTCCTGGCCGGCAAAACAATCCTCGTGTCTGGTGGTGGCATAGCTGGATTGACCTTTGCCGCTGCGATTGCCCACCTATTTCCTGCGAGTTCCTCGGGGAGACAAAGACCCCAGATCATCATATACGAGCGAGATAGCTATGAGAACCGTATCGGACGTGAAGGGTATACTCTATCTTTGAGAACAGACAACGACCCCGGTGCTGTCCAGGTCTTGGATTCCTTGGGATTGTACGATCTTGTCAGGAGCGTGAGTGTCCAGTCTGGGAGAACCCCAGAAGAGAGGGGTGTGTTCAACCTTTGGGATCCCCAGTTTCGCCCCTTTTTGCTCCTCGCGACACTACCAGTCGGGCCCAAAAAATTGCTCGGCATGAGAATTCGCCGTAACGCTCTGCAGAAAGTTCTCGCCGATGCCGCTCTAGAATCGGGGGCCCAAATCCACTGGGAAACAACTATGACGGGGGCAGAGGCGACCGACGACGGTCGAATGCGAGTTACCCTCAACACTGGCGTGACTGTGATGGGCGACATCCTGATAGCCGCTGATGGAGCGCGAAGCAAAGTGCGCTCCCTGTTGAGACCCAATGACACCCTCGATTATGCTGGCGTGTATCTCTGGTCAGGCACGGCCAAGTTTGCCAGTCACGACGACATCCCCAAGCCTGTGGATCGGGACTGGGGCGGTGTGTTGGGCGCAAATGGGATCGGGCTTTTTGTCGCGCCTGTAGATGACAAGTCTGTGCTCTGGGCTTTAAGCCGTCTCAGCCCTGTAATGAAGGAGTCATTGCGACACCCTATCCCTCAACAGCGCCTCGACGAATTGCTGAAAGAATCAAGAAAATTGGCAACAAACTTTGCTCCTTTGGTCGAGAAGCTGATTTCCGCAACGGACCCAACCACGATCATGCAGTTCAATGCAATGGATCGACCTCCATTTCCAAATCGGCCATTCGGGCATGGGACCGTGATATGGATCGGAGATGCAAACCATGCAGTGAGCCCTTTTGCAGGTAACGGTGCCAACATGGCAATAATGGATGCCTGGGACCTTGCCAGTGCACTCAAGAATGGTTCAACCCTTGAAGAGGCAATCACGGCGTATGACAAGGTGGCCATTCCTCGAGCTACCAAGGTTCTGAAGATCTCACGCTGGACCATTGACCTTTTGCATGCCACAGGGGTCAAGCTGTTTGTTTACAAGGTAGTTCTTCGCCTGCTGGGACTTCTAACACGGACCACCCAGAGCCACGATTGATAACTTCTGTGGTGAGCATGCTGTCACGTTGTATTGTGGCGGTTGATGTGCTTCAGGCGTCAAATATCCTATCCTTGTCTCTTCTCGATTTAGGGCGAAGATCCTGAATGGACTTGATCAAGCTGTAGCAGTATGCGTTAAAGGTGACCTTGGAATCCATACCCCACCAGTCCCAATCAATCTGTCCTTCATGGTCGCTCCCTCTGTCCGAACTCCCAACCGATGAACAGGAACTCGGTCAATCTGTCTTTGTGTACTCTGCCTGAAATCAACGTATCGTTCTGTCAAAGATCGATTAGACGATGCCGACTTGATGCGCTCTAATGTGGCATCCGCCGCCCAGGCGGGTCGGGCCAAGCTTGCATTAGTAACGGCGACATCTTTGTAGAAGTCAAACAGTTGTGCGTCAACATCCGAATCTTGGTTGGACTCTAGCTCTAGAGCTCGCAAGTAACCCATCATCAGCACCGACACTTTAGCGTCCACGAAGTCGACCGACTGGAAATCACGGATCAGGTAAAGTCGAGCAGTGTTCTTTTCTACCACACTTCTCCTTCCATATGGATCTGGCGAGATATAAATAACTGCCTGATGCCATTCACTTGAGATATTCTTCTCTGCGGCAAGTTTGCTGGGAAGGGATACTGCAGCCCAACCAAAGAACACGCCCTGGTACCGCAAAAGAACATCCTCAGGAACGCCCGTCAAGTTGGCTGTCGGCATGTTCAAGGCTGCTCTACTCCTGCCGGTGCCGGCGATCACCTTGCCGTGGAACCGAACGGGAAATGGCGGCACTGGACCGGACGCAGGCCCGACAACGTCTGGGCGACCCAAGGCATCGTACCCATCCAGCTGGGCCCGGGTATAAGACTCATCTCGAGCGTTGTCATACTGCTCATTCATATTGTCAAAGCGGTCCTGGACCCCACTCTCATCGTAAGCGGTGGTAGCAACCTGCTGAGCGACTGCACTTGGTTGATAGACCGACGTCAGTTGGTTTGTGACTGTCTCCCGCGCAGTTTCGATGAAGGGGCCAGCAGTCGCCGTGACGAATTGTCTTCCGACAGCTGCTGCTAATCTGATGCCTGCCTCAAGCGGCATGGTCTTGAGGGACGAGCCTCTGATGACACTAGAGTCCGTTGATGAGGACGCCAGTCGGAACACCGGGCTACCACAGAGCGTCCGCTTTCCATCAGCAGAGCATAGGACAACCCTCAGATAGCCATCGTCGGCATCACAAGGAATGCGGAGGATGGCCGTTTCCCGTGGTCGATGAGCTCGAAGCTCTTTTGGAGCCTTTCTCAAAAACTTTTTGATGTCTCTCTGCCACGCGCGTTCGTCAGTGGGATTGACTTGTTCCGGCGTCGCCCTGGTGGACGGGGTTACATCAATCCAGGTGCTTCTGGCACCCAGTAAGCCCCCAATCTTCAGACCCGTCTTGCCGGAGAAGCCTCTTCGTTGCAACCACAAAGTCCGGTCGGGAGGTAGCTCCCTGTCGGAGAAGATTGTGATGGCTAGGTTTGTCGACGGCCCGCTGTAGTATACTATGCCAAAGGAATGCCGTAGGATCGTGTAGTGCTTGGTGGACTCGTAGGGATGACTGATCAAGCCACCGGCAAAATGTCGTACATCTTGCAAGGCTGATACAAATTTCGACTGAGATGGGGAGGGATTCGTAGCTACTGGGGAAATAGGTGTGAGTGGGGTTGACGATGTTGAGTCAGGACTCTGAACGCTGAACTCGGTCGAAAGGCTCGTAGGTGATTGAACAATTCCAGGAGATGGATGAGGTGACTGGAAGCCAGGAGGAGACTCGAGTGACATGGCCTGTAGGATGGCAGTCTGTTCCTCCAAGCTCAGCTCTTGGGCCTCGTGAGCTCCGTGAGCTCCCATGAAGTGATTGAAGTCATCTGTTTGGACTCCTCTAAGCGGAGGTCTGTTGCTGCCCTCCGCGTCCACTGCCTCGGGACGGTGCTTTGTCAATGGCATGTTAAAGGTTCTCAAAAACGCATAGACATCAGACAGCTCCACACCATGGCCAGATGTCCACTAGTGGGATTGCCAACTCCTGCCCATGATGGGATGAACAACACTGCCACGAAGGGACATGGGCACTCTTATCGAAACAGATGAAATACAACTGACGATGAAGAAGCTGGATGAATCAGGATTGGCGTCAGGCAATCTTTTGGAGGAGAATCACGTGTTCCGAGAATTCCGTGCCACGGTCTAGCACTCGCCCATCCCATTCGTGTCATTTGAGGGACTGTTCTCTCGTAGACTCTACAGGTATAGAGACAAGCAAAGTGTTGGCCATGTGTTCGAGTATTCATTATCCTCCTCTTCTTTCTGATTCGAAGCGGACTGAGTCTCGGACTCATTCTCCATCTGTGTTTTAAATTCCCCCCTGCTATTATGTTCAGCCACCATTGCTGTGCATCCTCAACATAAAGCCTGCAATATTGGACATCATGTCTGGGTCGCAGTGAGGCCTGTGGTGTCTGCAAAAGGTACACGGCTCGAGGGGACACGTAGAACTCAGTTGAGTAGCATTGGGATGGAGTGTGGCGCAGTCGATGGAGCATACGAGAAGGTGGAATGGGGATCTCCTCCATCAAAACACCAATGAAACTGGTGGGGCGATGATGGACGAATGTGGGCGAAAATGTTTGTTGATGGACCCTTCGCATGACATGACGTATCAGAGCGTCACAAAACCGGAAAATTGTGATGCAATCAACGATCTAGCCTTCAGCGAATTGGCATTTCTGTTGGTCACCAGTGACACCCAGTCTGCCCAATGACCTCCAACAGCCAAGGCCAGGAGAATATGTCACACGAGTGCAATTTCAACAGGAAAACAAGGCAGAACAACAAACATAACACGTGAAGGATCTCAATCTTGATCAAATGTGATTATTATGTACCCAGCTTGTACGCTGGTGAGGTGGTTGGTTGGTAACTCGTATTATGATATCGTTGTGAACACAACTCCCCCACGCCATCATAACATTGTGACAAGCTGTTAATACACGTTGGTATAGAAAGCTCTGTGACCATCTAATCCTCCGTCTGGATGTCTGGGATGTCTTCACAAGATCAGCGGCATAAAGGTTGGAGACTGCTAGGTTGCCCAAGGACTGATTGACCGAACAATGTCTAGCGCTGTCCTATTTGCCTCAAAATCGTACACAGCTAGTAGTTGGTCGCAGGAGCCGTGTATCCTTGCATACCGTATCCTGGCTGGCCATACTTCGGCTCAGAAGTAACAGGCACATGGGTACCGTGCATCGTCGAGCCGGTCATACCAGTCTCGTGGCTGGGACGGTAACCTGCTGCGGGAGTAGTCCCTGTCGCAATTTCTGCATCGCGAGTCGATCGAGTGGCGCGGTTACGCTTCCAGAATGGTCGACGACCGAAACCTTTGGTGTAGTTGTTGGCGGGGCTAGGTCCGTAGCGTTTTTCTTTCTTGTGGTGACGGGCCAGCAGCAATTGCATGCCCGCAGTGACCAGGAAGAGGAAGATGTTCAAGATGGCCATGGCGAAGCAGGCAGTATTCAGACTGCACACGTATCCCCAGTCGCCAGCACCCGGTGCAGCTTCGGTATCAAGGCCGAAACCAAGAGGAGTATTGACGAAGCCCTTGCATGAGTTGGCGCCGTGACGGGTGTAGTAGGCAATGGCAGCAAAGCAGCCAACGAAGCAGATATCGAGGAGGACAGCAAGGAGCGCAAAGAAAGAGACGCCCCCCAGGCAAAGAGTAAAGAGGACGCCGAATATGGTGTACAGAACTGCCGCTCCAGACATGCCTTCAACAGCCTTCTCCCATGCTGGAATGTGGATGTCCTTGTCGGCCATGACCGCTAGGAAGTAGCTGTATACACCAAGAATGATGGCGGAGGACGCAAACTCGAGGAGTCGCAGGCCTGTTTGGCCGAAGCGAAGGATGACACCGCCGATAGCCATGGTGTGTGGACGTCGATCGAGGGTTTGAGTTCCAAGCGTAGGCTTTGTCGCGTGAATGGAGGGATGATGCGAAGGAGAACGAGAGTGCGACAGAGATATGGGGGCGGCTGGAGGCTCTTGTAGTTTTCCGCAAGGGGTCGAAGGATCTTCTGTGCACCCTGGTCTGCGATCGTCGTGAGGAACAATAGATGGACAAGTGGGTGACGTGGTGGCGTCGATCACCAGCTGGCATCACCTTTCTCTGCTTTTCCCTCGACGCAGCGCAGGGTTCCAGAGGCGCTCACAAGGGCGATGTGATTGGCTAGATTCGCAGCTGCGCCACAGGTATGACCTCGAGAGGGTTCCACTATTCTCTTAGCGCCTACGCCCCAACTCATTTTCCTGTGCCGCCATTCGCCCGATTTTCACCACCTCATTTTCAAGCTGGCTGAAAAGTCAAGAATTGGCACCTGATCAACACTCTCAAAGGAGAAATGTACGCCACACACCAAAAGACTAGGGTTGAGCCAGGACATGAAAACTTTGTTCCATGAGTTCCTGCCACCCTCCCCAGACCTGTACGAGTAAGTACCAACCCCCCACAAAACAGTTGGATCTCAATAGAAATGGAACGATAGGTTTGTGGTAGTAAACGTTCTTCTGGATTCATCTAATCATCAGTATTAGCACGTCTTATGGTGTTTAGACTTCGACCTGCAAAGTCAATTGCAAATATGTCCATGAAGAAGAACGTGAACTATGCCTTCGGTTCCGTGTGAAGATGCAGTGGATGAAGCCTGGATTCGAAACACAATCGACGTATGACGCGCATTCCATTCCCTGGCCTGTAGTGCCCGTTCACCCTCCAATCACAATTGCATCACGAGACCGGCAGTCAGTGCGCCCAAGACAAGTGATCCAAATCTCATGTCGTCCATCTTTGCGGCTGCGTTGGTGTTGGTAGGCTCGCTGCCGGCGGTCGTGGCACTCGGCGAGGAAGATGGAGTACTCTTGGGTGTGCTTCCACTTGTGTTGTTGCCTGGCAAATTGCTCTGATCATTGGGCAGAATGGTGAGTTGAAGTCCGGTGATTTCTTGGCCATCGACATCATACACGGTCTGTGAAGGCTTGGTGTTGGTGATAGAGGAAGTCCCAGTCGGGAATTTGCCGGAGACACCATTCTGGATCAAGTCATCAACGCCATCTGGGCGAGCTGGAAGATCGAAGCTGGTGCTAAAGTTGGATCCACCCAATAAGTTAACTGCACATTTCGGAGGCGTGAGCGAAGTCGCTGTGGCATTGGCTTTCTCGAGCGCATCGACGTCTAGTGAATTGAACTGCTCCCGAAGATTGTTGTAGTCTGGGAGAATGCTGACAGTTCCGTTGTCATTGAAGTTGATCAAGCCATAGTTGTTGGGCTCCTCGCTGTACTCGTAAATGAGCCCACCAGAAAAGACAGGTGTCATGTTCTCAGAGTACAGGACGGGGACTTCGGTGAACGTTCGTGGAGTGACCAGGTTGCAGCCGTACTCGGAGAAGAAGACAGGGATTGTGGTATTACCAAAGTCCCCAACCAGGACGTCGTAGCCAGACGACTGGAAAGTGGCATCGCCGCACCAAGAGTAAGAGTTGAGACCGAAGAAATCAATCTTGGAGCTGGTGTCATTGTCCAACCCACATGACATGTAGTTGAAGGTCCCCATGAGCAATGGGCGGACATCAGCAGCAGAGTAGCCGACGGGGATGGGTCGTGGAGCTTGTTTCGAGATATAGTCTTTGAGGTCTCTGGTAACTGCCCGAATGTAGGCTGGAACCTCCGGGACCGAATCCTCGTTGATGACCTCGTTCCCGCTGAAGAATCCCAAGGTGTTGTTGAAGTTCATGAAGGCTTCCACGACATCGAAAACGCGCTCCAGATAGGTGGAGGAGTACGATTCCCATGGAGCACCGCGGTTGAGAGACTGGTTAGGCAATGGGCTGTTGACGTCAAGAATCATGTAGATGCCGGCGGCATTGAAGATGGAGGCGCAAGCAGAGTGGTCCAAATCGGGATCGAGGTTGTAGACGCGGATAGTGTTGACACCCAGGCGTTGCATGAGCACAGCATCTCGGAGGCAAACATCAGCATCGCTTAACGGGTCAATCCCAGAGCCCGGATTGAAACCCGAAGAACCACCAGGTTGATAACTGCAAGTTTCGGTCAGTGTCTTGCTTGTGCCTCAGCCTAGGCAGTATCTTCTCTTACGCTACACCAATGATCTGGAAACGTGTGCCATCAACACCGTTGACGAAGTCGGACCCTTGAACCACGAGCGGGGAGACAGCCAAGACATAGGACGCGAAGAGGGCGACGAGGGTGAGGAAAGTAGTTTTGAGCTGTCGAGAGGTCAGCATTCGTCTTGTAGAGAGAGGTACCACAACCTTACCTGAGCCATGGTGACCGAGCAGTTGAGCTTTGAATTATGCAAAAGTGGTAGAGAAGGAAGCGAATGGTCGAACACGACGAGCAACGAGTGAAGCGAGGGGACGGCTGGAGATAATTAGGCCAGGCGCAGATGAAGTTTCCGGAACCAGAGACGCGGCTTCAGGGACAGAAGGCGCGGAAGTGGAAGAAGTGAATGCACGCCGATCAAACACCTGCAGGCGCGACACTCATAGAAGAGCAAAGCGAAGGTGGTGGTAAAGAAATCGATAGAGCAGAGAAAGAGACGGGACGGAGACGACGTACCCTATTGAGCTCATGTTTCTTTTCTCGACTCGCAATCTGCACGATCTATCAGTGTCCGCATCCGGAGCCCCATGCACCTACTACAGTTAGGGTATGGTATGCCAGATTTCGTGGGTACCATTCGTGATATCCGTCTCCACTTCAGGCCTGCTCGCATGAAAAGCCCCGGGCCACCGTGGTCCACGACTCTAGTTGCTGCCAATCACATCCTCTGCGGGAAAGTGGCGGAAGACACCAATGCTAACGGGCCTTGAGATTACCCGATGAGCGACCTGGCGCGGGAGACATTTGATTGCGTTCTTGGGTCGCAACTGGGTATCAGAGGGAGCGCAATTGTAGCGTGTGGTGAGAGGTGAAAGACGCAAGCCTACTGTGACACGCAATCTTTGTGATACAACAACGGACGGAGCACAAGATTCTACAACTGGGAAAGATGGATCAAAGCAGACATTCAGAACGCAAGCACGTCTTCCTCTAACAAGATCTGGACATGGGAGGAAGGTCAGCCGATGTCATACCGTGGTCCCGCGGGTGCAGAGAGTTTCACCAAACAAACAAACAGATTTGGCAGGAAATGATGCCACTTTCCCTCCGCGCTCGCAGTTATTTCTAATATGGCTTCCTCACAGAAAGCGACTGGCCCTGTCCTCCCACGATCGAAGCGCATTGTCTTCTTCCACCCAGACCTCGGGATTGGTGGTGCCGAAAGGCTGATTGTCGATGCCGCAGTTGGTCTACAAGAGCAGGGAAACAAACTCACAATCTTCACCTCTCATTGTGACCCCAATCACTGCTTTGAGGAGGCACGAGATGGTCAGTTGCCATCCCCTGATGTGGTGTGCTCGCCGTAGCTAAATCATTGACAGATTGGTGAGTACAGGCACCCTCGACGTTCGAGTCCGCGGCGACGCCCTCTTTCCTCCCTCGTTCCTGAATCGCTTCCACATCCTGCTCGCAACCCTGCGCCAGCTTCATCTGGTCCTCTCGATCGCAATCTGGAGCAACGAGTTAAGCACACTTCAACCCGATGTCTTCGTGGTCGACCAGCTCTCTGCCTGCGTTCCGTTACTGAGATGGCTATACCCCCATCGCCAACGGACCCTGTTCTATTGCCATTTCCCAGACCAATTACTCGCGGACCGCCGAGGTTCTGGCCTGCTTGGGCTTGCAAAAACAATCTACAGACTTCCTTTTGACTGGTTTGAAGGCTGGAGCATGAGCGCAAGCGATCGGATCGTTGTCAACTCCGAGTTCACGAAATCCGTCGCCTCCGGAGTCTGGCCCTCCCTGGCTAAATCACTAGGTGTCATATATCCTTGCGTCAATGATGGAGACAACGAGGCCAGGGTAGATGTGGAGTCACTATGGGACGGTCAATTCAAGCTGCTGCTCAGCATAAATCGATATGAACGGAAGAAAGATATTGGCTTGGGCATTCGAGCGTATCATGGTCTCTCTCCTGCAGCCTGTCGAGGTACCCGCCTGATCATAGCCGGGGGCTACGACCAAAGGGTCAGTGAAAATGTGGAATATCATAAAGAGCTGGTGGACTTGGCCGAAGGGCTGGGTCTAACCACAGCAACTGCTAAAACAGTACCAACAGCTTTGGGGATTCCAAGCAGCATACAAGTCTTGTTCTTGTTGTCTGTGCCGGGGTTCTTCAAAGAAACTCTCTTGGAAAACGCTCGGCTCTTGTTGTACACCCCTTCGAACGAGCACTTTGGGATCGTACCGGTGGAAGCGATGCAGCACGGTCTACCTGTTCTCGCGTCCAATACTGGTGGACCATTGGAAACCATTGTCGAAAATGAGACAGGTTGGTTGCGTGACTCTGCGAAGGTGGAAAAATGGACTGCCGTGATCAACAAAGTCCTGCATGAACTTGACACGGACAAACTCAAGAGGATGGGTCAGCGTGGGCGACAACGAGTCCGTGAGCACTTTACCAGGAGTAGAATGGCGGGGAAGTTCAATGATGAGATGACTCAGATGCTGAAAAGCAAGCGCAGCACTTTTCTAGAGAGGAAAGACATTGTTCTTGCTATTTGGCTCACGGCAGCTTTCGCAGCAGCATTGCTAGCCACTGTCATCAAAGCGAAGTACGGCCGAGGGGACAGGAGGGCAAGTGAATTTACCCGCGCCAGGAGAATGAACCCGGAGGCCGATCCCCAGCTAAAGTTGTTTGCTGGCACAGGGGAGTAGATTAGAACTATGCACGAGGTAGATGAAATAAAACACCCATAGAAAAGCACTTTACGCGTCGATCGAGAATGACGCGCAACGGGCGGATGCCAAGCTTGTTTAGACTTTTCCCGATCGGGGCTTCCGCAATGACAACACTTCCAAGTTGCCACCACCACCACCACTGTCATTGATCCGGGCAGCCTCCAACACTTGTGACACAGATGATGCACTTCCTCTGTGTCTCCGCCTTCTCTCACATCTCTAGGTCGACGTATTTTGGGTCCAAACAATGACCGAGGTGATTGTGCTATCGTCATCACCACCAAAAAGTCCCCGAGCCTCGAAGGCTGCCTCAAGATCAATAGGCACGGAAACATGGCTGGACGACGAGATTGATTTTGAGATTGACAGCTTTGAATTGGCTGGTTCGATTGGTTTTCGGATCGATAGGCCCTCGAAGAGGAAACGCACTACTCCGGGAGCGAGTTCGCACTTGAATTCGAAACGTGCAAATGGCACCTACGAACGAAGCTCTTCGGTACCACTCGAGATTCTTTCTAGTGACGGACCGCAGGCAGTGCCCAGCTTCGATACTTCTGTGGTCTCTGTCTCACGCTTGCCGGAGCCGAAGAAGAACTCTGAATTTTTCGACGAAATTATCTTCTCATCATCAGCTCCAGAACCTTTGCCCACAGCCAACAAGAAGGATGCGGTTGTTTCCTGGGGGCTTCTATCAGATGGATTGGAAGATGATCCCCTTGGCGATCGCCCGTTGGTTCTGTTACGGTCAATGGAGGAAGGCTATGATCACAGGACAAGCAAGCTTCTGGCTACCCTCAATCCCGAGTCTACCGAGGAAAGGAGCTTTACATCGAAACCACCCAAAGCACCCAAAGCCAAATCTACGCATCTGTCAACGGAAGTTGGAGGACCCAGGATTTTTGATGACATCGAATTCTCATCTAGTCCAGTCCTTGTCAAAAGCACCCACCCTCCCAAAATACCTCAAGCCGAAAAGGCTGCGAATTCCACTAACAAGGCAGGGGAGAAGGCAACAGCGAGAGAGGAGCGACGTGCCTTGAAAGAGGCC
>WJFF01000189.1:39933-55056 GCA_011800825.1 Fonsecaea pugnacius | reverse complement strand
GTGCATAACCCCTTCTGGGTTGGATTCTGTACAAAGACATCTTTATCCACGTGCATCGGGATATAGTTAGCGTGGAGAACATGTAGATCAGTCCATTGATTTCTGCCAGATGCTGCCCTTCACCCTAGATTTGGCAAATTATGTAGCTTGACGACCCACGGTGCGCACACCATTCCGTCTGTGCTGGAGTTGCTGACCTGGCCGCTCGTCCGCCGCTTGTTCTGCATTTTGGCGCTCTGGCAGAGCAACATGTGACAAACGTACAAGGGCACTTCTCATGGATATGACTGGCGAATGGCTGTCCGGAGAGACATTGGGACTGTCCAGGCAATTCGTGCTTATACCACCTTTCGGTCGCCCTTGTCATACATTGCTGTTCGGAGGCTTTTGATATCGCTTGTTCCCCCTGGCAATGGTTATTGCAGGGTATATGAGCAGCAGACCGCCCAAGAGACTGGCTGCACCTCCAAAGGCCTGGCCATGCGCGTAGTCGTCCGTGGCCGTATTGACGAGAGCGCCGGCAATGGGGCCGCCGATCAGACCTGCAAACGCAGAACCAGACCATGCCATGCCGGTCCGTGCACCCACGACGCTCGGCGATGGTGAGAGCAGAGGGACCACCGCGGCGGGGATGGCAACCGTAATGCCCGCCATGAAGCCCACCAGCACGGCCCAGACGGTGACGCCGGGGACGTTGTGGATCCCGATCCAGGCTAATATCAGCACGCCGAGACCGATGCCGCCAGCTACGAGGACAACCGCCGGGCCGAATTTGTGTGCGACGAAGGCAGGGAGGATTCGGCCGGCGAAACTGCCCGCGTTCAGAATGGCAAGCAGATAAAATGCGTACGAGACGTTCGTTTTGACGGAGAACTGGGCGTATGGCGTGATGTAAATCAACGGGACCCAATATCCTAAGAAGACAAAGAATAAGCCGACCAAGAGAACGACGAACGGCGGCTCTTTGAGGGCTGAAGGGTCGAACAACTGTCCCTGGAGGCGTCTGTGCGTTGGATCTGGCTGGAGCAAGAAGAAAGCCGCTATCACCATGCCCAGCATTATGAAGCCAAAGATGCGATTGGTCCACCCGAAACCGATCTCGGGTTGTAAGTGACGAAACATGATGGGTAGCACGATGCCTCCAACGGCTGCTCCAGACGATGATCCTCCGATGGCAAGTGGTCGTTGCTTAGCGTTGAATGTCTGGCTGATGACGGCTATCGAGGGTATATATAGCATTCCATTACCTGGGAACCTCGTCAGCAGGACACCAAGGCGAATTGCTCATAGCCAGGTACTTACCGAATCCAATGCAGACGCCCTGGGCCAGAATGATCTGATAGTATTCCTTGGCAAGGCTGAGCATCATGAAGCCAAATGTGACCAGTGAACCCCCGACAATCAACAACGTTCGAATGTAGCCTCTGTCATAGAGAGCCCCGGAGACAATCCCCGTCAGCCCCATCAAGGACACTTGAAGGGTGCCAATCCATGATATGACGGATGGCGTATGAGAGGCTAACAAGTCCTTCTGATAAAAGGCTTGATAGGCACTGAATGAGGAGGCAACGCCCCAGGTGATGAAGAAGACGAAAAAGCACCCTATAATCCTGCAAGTCGCGGTGAAATCCCGCTTGCTCCCATGGACATCACCATCAGACGTATGGTTAGTCGGTGCAGGCGGCTCGCCAAGAGAGATGCTCAGGGCAGAGGTCCCCTCATCTTTCTCCTGTGTCATGTCCTCTTGACTAACTCTCTTGACGGGCGTTTGACAAACCTCATACTGAAAGAGGAAGGGAGAGAAAAGAGTGATTGATCGAGGAGAAAGGAATCTTATATTTGGATCGGCACTTATCAACGGCTCCAGATGCCGTGATTATTACGGTGGAGTATGTCGAGATAAATGCCACTCACAGAACCTGACTTTCCCCGGCGGATCCTTAAAGCAGCGGCACCGCCGGCGAGGTTTTCCGCTGGCTTGGCAGGGACCGAATTGCGGCTCTCGAATGGGCCTTCGAGGTCTGTTCGCGTCTGCTGCTGTTACTGCTGCCACCAATTCTAGCGAACGACCATCAACCCGGCACTGCATCCTCAGCCTGGAGGTCAGCCTCACCTCGATCACAACGCGAGTTTCCTTGTTGTTTCACAAAGACAACAAACGGACATCTGCAGTCACCACCGAAACTGCGTTGTTATGTGAATTTTCCTTTCCTGTTAATCGACTGTTAGAGAACCCTCTCGACCACAGATCTCCTTGTGCACAAAATCCTCCTTGACTTAACCTAAAACCATCACGTTTGCGTTCACTCCCTCGATCATCAAGATGCCGGACGAACATGATGTCAAAGATGAACACAAAGAGAGTCATGAAGATGGTGGTGAAGAAGAAGAAGTGAGTATCTCCCACTGACTACTACACCATCCTATACTTGGTTGATCTGTGCTCACATGTGTCGATAGGAAGAGATCGCAGCCATGAAGAGACGCGTCGCCGAGATGGAGTCGGAAGCGGCCAAACTACGCGAAATGCAAAGCCACCTCGAACAATCCTCGGAGACTATGCCCAGAGAAGACAGAGAAGATGTGGACGCGCGCAGCATCTTTGTCGGCAACGTGGACTACGGCGCAACTCCTGAAGAGATTCAAGCACATTTCGCCAGCGGCCCAGGGTCGATAAACAGAGTCACCATCCTCCTGGACAAGTTTACTGGTCATCCAAAGGGGTGGGTCTAAAATAAACTCCAAGCACTATCATGCATAAGGCTTGTTCAAGAGCTGGATGCTATTCTTTCAAGACGCTAAAGAAAAATCATTTCATGCTGCCTGGCAAGAGATGGATTGCTAATGGAACTATCGCGCAGGTATGCATATGTGGAATTCTCAGACCCAGGACTGGTGGCTCAAGCATTGGTGCTCAATGAAAGTGTCTTCCGTGGCCGCAATCTCAAGGTCAGTTCCGAGTCATGGTCAAGATTTCCAAGATGGTGCTGACAAGATACTTCAGGTTGTTCCAAAGCGCACAAATCTTCCAGGCATGACTCGAGGCAGAGGAAGAGGAGGTCCTGCCCGTGGTGCTCGAGGAGGATTCGGCGGACGAGGAGGCTTTGGAGGAGGCTATGGGGGATTTGCTGGCGGAGGCTATGGTGCTCCACGTGGGGGCCCTCGCGGCGGCTTCCGAGGACGTGGCCGTGGATACGCACCGTACTGAGAGAAGACTGAGAAAGCCTTCTTATCTTCGGCTTCAATCAAGTCCTCTGCGACATAGCACGCGACACTGCCCAAGGTCATGGAGTTCCTCGACGGAGACAACAAGAATGCAAGCAGCATTGATGCTGGGCTTTTTCGGCATGTTGGGATCGAGAATTGGTCAACTGCGATCTGCCATTTTATTTCAAATGGCATACAGTCAGTAATAGCCCTGGACTTCTTGGGCTGCTTGGATCGATATTGGACGGGGACCAGGCCGGAAGCCTTTTGTAAGATTTATGGAATCAATATGGGCAGAGATCCAGGACGCCACTGCAAAAGCGACCAAATCTCTCTACAATTGAGACAACATGGAGATTAATAATGACTTGGGGATTTGGTCCTGATGTGCGGAATGTATCTTCGCCCTCAAAGTCCGGTATGTGTTGTTGATATATAAACCGACGGGTTCGTCGAAGTTTTGGTGGTGGTCGGTATGATGTAAGCCTGGTTACCTTTTGGTCTTGCTTGTCCCAGAGTCTTGTCCCGGGCAAAATCCACCCACCAAGACTTGAACCTCCGTCCCGCCTGAAGATTATCGACCTTCGCTCTCCCTCAGATTGGCAGCACCGTAAGACACCATCGAGACTGCGGCTGCTGCAGCCATTGCAACAGTGGCATTATTGGTAATTACGCCTCTTCAGCTATTACACAATCATGACTTGAGCGAGGTGGAGCGTGTCCTTGCCCGTCCTCTTCCGCAAACCTCTTAGCGCCTCACACTCTGTCGAGCTGCGCCTCGTTGACTCTCCAAACCCGCCGCTCATTCACCCATTAAGTCACTTGCGAATACGATATCCGGGCAACGTTCTGCGACCCCTGCGGACATCAAGTCCATCAACTACCTTCGATTCCACGCATATTGTTATTGTCTCTGTCAAGCCAATATTGCTGGGTTGTCCTCTCTATAACAGATCCTTCCCCCAAGTTACCCCGCCGCACGAGAGCTGTCCGCAGGCTGCGAACCTGGGGCGCTTCCCAGTGGCTGATCAACCAAGATGCCTGAAGCAAATCTGCCTGCGTTCGTGTCCCTGTATACTCATTCTTGTAAGGAGATGCTAACTGCGAGGGCACAGAGAGCCTAATCTGCGAGTCACAAGTATGGCTCTATTACTTCAGTTTGCCCATCCGTCCCATGAAACTAACCTTTTCCAGTCATCGCGGCTGATGGCTTGTATAAAAGAGACGTGTTCAGTGAGTGTTGATACATACCGAGAAGCAAAGATGTGGTTACTGAGAACATTCAGGATTCCCCGACCCCTTTGCCGTCGCAACAATTTCGGGAGAACAAACAAAGACAACTTCGGTCATCAGGAAAACATTGAATCCCTACTGGAATGAAGTCTTTGATATGTGGGTAACAAGTGGTCATTGACTGCGGGGACACAATATTGACTACTGGGTAGGAGAGTGACAGAGGATAGCATACTGGCGATTCAAATCTTCGACCAAAAGAAGTTCAAGAAGAAGGACCAGGGTTTCCTTGGTGTCATCAATATCCGGATCGGCGATGTCATCGACCTCGAGATGGGGGGCGACGGTATACCCAGTATATCTTCTACCATGTTGAAACATATACTAACCCGTGATTAGAGATGCTTACGAGGGATCTTAAGAAGTCCACTGACAACCTCGTCGTCCATGGCAAGTTGATCGTGAACTTATCCACCAATCTCTCCAGCCCTCCTCCGCAGCAAAATCGACCACCCCCAAGCACCGCTTCTAGCGTAAATGGCTCCAACCCATATGCCGGAAGCAGTACCAACGTCAACCAGCCGTTGCCCATTCGGTCTAGAAGCCCGGCGACGCGAACTGCTACTTCTGGCTCCGGAGACGCGAGATCATCCAACACTGCAGTCAATGGAAATAGTACCCCCCAACCAAACGGTGCTGGTGCCGGTGCCGGGAGATCTGGAGGCTTCAGCTCTTTTGAAGACAGTCAAGGCCGTTTGCCAGCTGGATGGGAGCGGAGAGAAGATAACCTGGGCCGTACTTATTATGTTGATCATAACACTAGAACCACGACCTGGACTAGGCCTTCCAACCACCTGAGCGAGACCGAAGCTCGTAACCGCGTGGAGGCCAACATGCAGATGGAACGTACCCGACACCAAAACCGTATGCTGCCAGAGGATCGTACGGGAGCCAACTCCCCGAACTTGCAGGAATCCCGTGGTTCACCTCAGCAACCGAATGCGGTGTCCATGATGGCGACAGGGGCAACAACTGCCGGGACTGGCGAACTTCCTGCTGGATGGGAACAAAGGCACACTCCCGAAGGGCGAGCTTATTTTGTTGACCACAATACTCGAACCACAACCTGGGTTGATCCTAGAAGACAGCAGTATATTAGGATGTACGGCAATAACCCCTCTGGGAACAACACTACCATCCAACAGCAGCCGGTCTCGCAATTGGGACCATTGCCTAGTGGGTGGGAAATGCGACTGACCAACACCGCGCGGGTATACTTCGTGGACCACAACACGAAGACCACGACCTGGGACGATCCAAGACTGCCCTCTTCCTTGGATCAGGGCGTGCCGCAATACAAGCGTGATTTCAGGCGGAAGCTGATCTACTTCCGTTCGCAACCTGCATTGAGAATCCTTTCCGGCCAATGCCACATCAAAGTCCGCCGTGGCGCCATTTTCGAGGATTCGTATGCTGAAATCATGCGCCAAAGCGCAACCGACCTCAAAAAACGACTAATGATCAAGTTTGATGGGGAAGACGGTCTGGATTATGGTGGCCTTTCTCGGTAAGAAGCCTTCTCTTGAGATTGTTGTCCTCCACATTGCTAACGCTTGACTAGCGAGTTCTTCTTCCTCCTTTCACACGAAATGTTCAATCCGTTCTACTGTCTATTCGAATACTCAGCGCACGACAATTATACACTCCAAATCAATCCTCACTCCGGCATCAACCCAGAGCACCTGAATTACTTCAAATTCATTGGGCGAGTGGTTGGTCTTGCAATCTTCCATCGTCGATTCCTAGATTCCTTCTTTATTGGAGCATTCTACAAGATGATGCTAAGAAAGAAAGTCACCATCAACGACATGGAGGGCGTAGACGAAGAATACCACAAGAATTTGACATGGATGCTTGAAAACGACATCACCGACGTTCTCGATCAGACCTTCTCAATTGAGGACGAACAGTTCGGCGAAACAAAGACAATCGACCTGAAGCCCGGTGGTCGAGACATCCCTGTCACCAATGAAAACAAGAGAGAATATGTAGAGTGAGTTGTCAATTCGAGTCCCCCAACTCTCAGGTAAAATTCTAAACTTCATCTAGGCTTCTCACCGAGTGGAAAATCCAGAAGCGAGTTGAAGAACAATTCAATGCCTTCATCACTGGTTTTAACGAACTCATCCCCGCTGACCTTGTGAATGTCTTCGACGAGCGCGAACTCGAGCTTCTGATCGGCGGTATCGCCGACATTGACGTGGATGATTGGAAGAAGCACACCGATTATCGCGGATACCAAGAGCAAGACGAGGTGATCCAGAACTTCTGGAAGGTAATCCGATCGTGGGATGCTGAGCAGAAATCTCGCCTGCTCCAATTTGCTACAGGCACAAGTCGAATTCCTGTCAACGGATTCAAGGATTTACAGGGCAGCGATGGCCCTAGAAGATTTACAATCGAGAAGGCGGGTGAGATTAACGCGTTGCCGAAGAGTCATACTTGGTATGTTGAGCCCTCTATACTTGTTTCCGAGACTCGTGGATCAATCTACTAACCAAAAACCAGCTTCAATCGTCTCGATCTCCCACCATACAAGACCTACGATGCCCTTCAAAGCAAACTATCCACCGCGGTGGAGGAAACGCTGGGCTTTGGTCAAGAATAAACGGAATCATCGTTGTCTCGGATCGGCCAGCATTGCTGCTGTCGATAAGAAAAACAAGATGAAACGAGTAGTGGCTGGCTATACACAAGGCCTGTTTGGCTGTTTATGGTTATCACGGAATCACAACAATGAGGCTAGAATATGAGGTGTGGCTGTGGGATGTGAAGACTTTGCGAACAGTGGGTCGAATTGGATGGAAGGCAAGCGTGGTTTCTTGGTCGAGTAATCCGCTTGGACTGGTGGAAGGTGGTTGAAGCCTTGTTTTGGGCCTCCCTTCGTGCAATATGCGCTTGTACAGGTCTCTGTGGTCTCCAGATCGCTAGTGATGAGTCGCAAAGTGCAAAGAGGTACCCCTGTCTACTGTCGTCTCTTGGTTGGGGCTCGGTAACCGTGTGAATTGGAGTCTGTCAGTCAAAGAATTGTCAAGCAGGAGGTTGGGAAGCTGGCGCATCGAGGTTGTGAATAACTAGCAGGAACGAGGGCGAGGGGGTCTAAAATTGCTTGAGCCTCTCTATAAATTCATTCCATCGACATCTGCGCAGTGTTATACGTTTGATCCCACCAGGCGTACGAGGTCATCATGAGGCAAACGGGCTCAACCAGTTTCTACCACGTACATATCCATACGAGCCACACGATGCTTCGAGAAAGCAGTCGTTCTATGTTCGTGGGCTTTTAGAACTGACGTACGCCTGTTCGCAGCCTTGGTTCCTAGCGACTTTCTAAGGCCAAACCCACCCGTTTGCAGTATATGGCGGCGGTTCGTCCTCGGCGGCTTCCTCAGGATCTTGCAGTGAGGCAACCTCACTGTTCAATGAAGGGTCAAGAAGCGTTTCTTCGGCTCGCGCAGCTTGTGTGGGGTGAGCCGGTAGAGAAAGAGTGATGGTACCGGCGTCCTTTTGATCGTTGTCATCGTTTGATGCCTCATGGGTGAGGCTTGAACTTGAGTGTGCCTGTGATGATGATGCGTCGGCGTGCGCCTGCGCTGTCGATGATTCTCTGTCTTGCCTCATCTTCCCCTTCAGGGCGGACTCGACTTCATCATCAGGGGTAGAACGATGAGGCTGGTTGGCGCTGTTATCGCCCCATCTTCTCAAACTCGTCAGTTCATAATCGCCCGGGTCTGCCTCTGATGACTCGGACGAGCTCTGGGGCACCAAGTCCCCACCATCCTCGGCGACTAGGACAGTGTCGCCGCCGATCATATCAGACACCTGCTTGGCGAAAGAGCGACCTTTGCGTTTGATGGCTGCTTCACCTTCTCGGTCGAGTGATTGTCTGCGGTGCTCCCGGATTGCATCCTGGGCATTCCAGACACACATCACCTTGTGATATTCTTCCACGCTGGCGTCAAATCCATACTCGTCACGCATTATCTGTTTAGTGTCCTGATAACTCAACCTTTCTACAAGGAGACGTTCAAGGACAACCGCCCTGAATGTGCACCATTTCGTTATGCGCTCCTCTGACAAGCGAGGCAGCGCCCGAGATAGCGATGTGATGTCCTCCGCCTTTTCTGCATTGGTCCGGGCGAATCGCATGCGACCGCCTTCGACATTCTCGAGAGTGTTGAGTTGTGTGGGCGGAGGGACCCGTTCACAGCGTCTTCTCATCCCCAGAAGAAACTCCCTGTTGTACCTCCAGTAGCCTCTCTTGGAGTCGTAGACTGCGTCGCCGCTCGGCGCTGCAGACTCGGACATGTAGCTCCGATAGTTGATTGTGTCGAGGTGTCGAACGAACTGTGGGAGATCTGCGTCCGGATCGTCTTTGACCGCTTCATCGCCACGCATCTCTCTGCGTGACATCCTCATCAATTTCAGCCGTCTCCGATTATACTCTTCCAAGTCTGCCTGACGCGACGCAGCATTTCGCGCTCTTGCTTCAATCATCTTCTGGTTCCAGTGGTATCGGGTCGTGCCTCCGATTTGCCTGGGCAAGCCTTTGTTGCACCAGAGACAGATTCTTCTTTTGTCTTTGTCATCTGCGTCGAGAGGCTGCTTACAGCCTTGACCATGGCACTCTGTTTCAGCCGATGACACAGCCTCCCAATTTTGAGCATCTTTACACTCGATACAGAGCCACCCATCGTCCTTGAGGGTACAAACGCAGTAATCCCTCGTACTACCTTCAGGGTCATACCATTTTCTCTTCGACATTGCCTTTGACTCCGAAGGGCCAGCAAGCGGGAAGCGTTGCGTTCTGCTTGGGTTTCCCGAGTTCCAGCAATTCTTGCAGAGATGCCGGACTCTATTTTGGAATGTATTCTCATGGCCTCGGGCGAAAGAGGAACGGACAATGCAAGCGTCGCAAATGGGTCTCGAGCAATACCGGCAAGGCTTGGGTTCGGGACCTTTTGTGTGGATGCGGGAAGAGCATTCGAAAGGCGACCGGTCTTTGAGGCGTTGCCAGTAGGGTGTCGCATGTTGGCCGATGTTCAGTTCCGGACGTATGCAACGAGAGTCCTGTGGCATCGACGTGGTGTCGGGTGCTTCGAACCCGTGAAGCACACATCGCAGGGTAACATTCAGCCGAGCCAGAGCGATGAGATCGCCCACAGGAAGATGTTGGCTTAAGGCGCAGGCAATTGGCCACAACGAGAGCAGTGATTCTAGACTGGGGGAGGGAGGCCGTTCCGCTGCAGCCATGGCTTGTACGGGCGAAGAGGGAACTGGTATACTTGGAACGCCTTATGCTCGCTCCCAGAGACCGTCGCGGTGGTCGTGGGCCATTTACGCTGCATTTAGTGCCTCTGTCATGATATCTTGTAGGAAGCTACGAAAGAAGCAGAACTGTCCAGGTACTCTACGAAGCTCAGGAGCTGAGAAGATAATATTACACATGACGAAGCGTGGCGGGATGTGCCTTGGATTTCCCGAATGGATGAGATTGTGGTTGGCTAACCAGCGACAAGGCTGCACCAGGCTGAGGTTCTGCCTCACCCAATGAGTTGCGAGCGAGCCAAGTCCATAATTAATATCTTTCTCTCGCAAGCCATGATGGTAGAGAGAGACTGTTGACGCACATTGACCTTCGCACACACCACCTACGCAGTCGCTGTCCGGGTGCCACCTCCTCTTCCTTTTTCTCGTGCATCGACATATTCTCGTGCCTGCGACTGCGCTGTCTGAGCGACTCTCGTCATGTCCCTCCAAACCTACATTGACAGTATGTGACTGCCACCCCAACCCACCACATTCCCACTTCTTTCACTGACCCTTCTCCGTTACAGAAAAGGTGTTGGTCATTACCGTCGACGGGCGAACTCTTGTCGGAACCCTTCTCTCTTGCGATCAAGTCACCAATATTGTTCTGAATGAGACTGTCGAGCGTATCATCCGTCCAGCAGATGATGCCGAACCGAGCTCTCAGGTCAGCCATGGCCTGTACCTGGTGAGAGGCGACAACATCACGATTGTGGGACTCGTGGACGAAGAATTGGACAAGAGCATCGACTGGGACAAAGTCAGAGGCGACGTTATTGGGACTACAAAACACGTGTGATTTTTGAGACCCGAAGTCCTTGGAAAATCCACAGCTCGAATTGACCTCGCAATATTATCACCCGTACCAGGCCGTAACAGAGAGCGGAAGACACCCCAAAGCCTACCTCCCGCCACGAGGACTGAATCCGCCGATGCACGATCCGTCCGCTACCCAGGATGAAAAACGTTGTGGGAGGGCTGAACTGAGACACGAGTATGTGAAGACCATGCTTTCTCTCGTACAATGGAGCATTAACCAGCAATGCAATGAAGACATTCTCGCTTCTACACCTCGGTCTCAACGAACCGCCACTTCGGGCAGAATTTTGTCAAGTGTACCCCTAATACCAGCCTTCATCCTACACATGTCCCTTGGAAACTATTGCCCGAGTCGACCCAGAAGTCTTCCTCTAGCAGCTCAACACCCTCGTCTCTAGTGAAGAAAATCCCGAGGAAGTCTGCGTTTCTCGCGCGTCTGGCTTGTTCAATCTGTGGACTCGGGAATTCAACCTTCTAAAATCATCACTTATATTGCTCTTTGGTCTGCCGCGTCCAGTCTATCAAACATCAAGCTTAATTTTGCTTTCAGATCTGTGGTTCAAAGCCACTACAACGCGCTGACCTCTCTGATCCGGCGATCAATAAGTGAAGCGGAATGCTGGGTGGTCGTCCCCAAGGTTGTTCTTTTCGTCCTCTGGCAAATTATATCTATCATCACGGCGGCCTTGATCTCTAAGTCTGTTCTCTCTTCTGATATAGAAGAGGAAAACGACTGAAGAGAGGACGCATAGCCAGATCAGACCCAGTCCTAACCCATATCCAAGCGGGTATTCGGGCGCCTGACTTGTGACAAACATATTGCTAGCTGATTGTCAGTCACGATTTTCACGGCGTTGCCAGGTCACTCACGAAGCAACGATACCACCGCAGTTACCGAATCCAATCATCATTGCGGAACTCACGCTACGCTTGTAGTGGCCGGCGACGTTGTTACTCAGCCACACAAGAGTAACTGGCTGAGCAATATATCCACCACCAACCACGGCGTACAGGGCGAAATACCTGACTCCGACGCTCACGCTAGTTTGCCATTGTCAACGAAAGGTCTCTCAAGATTGAAAAGGGTTTGGAGGAGGATCACTGTGGCGGCTCAGGGTATACTTACTGGTGCATGTTTAATAGGATTGCATAGCCGATGGTTGCCATGAGGCAGCCACCCAAGATGAATCCAAAGCGATGTTGAAGCTTGTCGCTTGCCACGGCGCAGGCCAAAGCACAGATCGTGGCAAAGACGAAGATAGGGATAGACATGACCTGCGCTCGGATTGAGGTCCATCCGAGTTGTTTGAGGATGGTCGGAGTAAAGAACGCGCCACTGTAGCCAGTGGTAACAATGCCGAGATACATTGCGATGCTGGCTCAAGTCAGTCACCCCTTTCCAGGCACAAGAAATGCGTTTAGAACATGACTGACCCTAGATAGATCTTGATATCGCCAAAGATGCGTTTGGCAGACTTCTTGTTCCAATGGCTCATATTGGCACCTTCAGCATCCATGGCCAGTCGACGGATGAGGAGTTCACGCTCGTCAGGCTTGAGGAACTTTGCAGTCTCGGGCCAGTCTGGGACGATCCAGTATGAAGCGATAGCTACCACTACCGTGAAGAGGCCTTCGATGATGAAGATCCATCTCCAACCACCGTATCCAGCAATCCCATCCATGTGAGCAATTGCGTACGCGAGGAGGCCACTGAAAGCACCGGCAATGATAGCGGCAGAAAAGAACAGGTTGAATCTCCATTGCAGCTCGTGGCGCTTGTAGAACCTGTTGTCTATCAGCACAGTTGTGGATGCCTCGTATCTTGACGCGACAAAGGCGCAGACTTACATGGAGATCAAATAGAGGCACCCGGGAAAGAAGCCAGCTTCGAAGGCGCCAATGATGATTCGACAGACCACAAGACCGGCAAAGGATTGAGTGACTCCTTGACAGATGGTGATGATTCCCCAGCCAAGCATTATGGACGAGATGAAGATGGACGGGCGCACTCTTTTCAGGACGATGTTGCTGGGAACTTCTAGGAGGATGTAAAAGATGAAGAAGGTGAACAGCGCGATGTTATAGTCCTGACCGCTCATGTTGAGATCTTTCTCCAAACCCTGGATGCGAGCATTGCCGATGTTGATACTAAGGGACCAGAGCTGTCAACGGACGGATCATTGCGAGGGACCTTGGAACCACATACCGATCGATAAAGGCGCAGAGAAAGAGGAGGAAGAGGATAGGAACAAGGTTGAGGTCGGTCTTGAGGAGCACCTTCTTCTCAAGCTCCCGATCAATCTCTTGGGCCTCGCCCTTGATACTCAGGCTGGTGACTTCGTGCATCTCTTGAGTGACAGGAACGTCCTCGATTTCGGCTTTATCGATGACCTTTGCAGCCATGGTGACCGAATGCTCGCCGGCTTAGAGAGGCAGAAAAGAGGATAGGGAGAGGAAATCAGCGAGCAACTTGAGATCACAAAGGGAAGATTGTCGCAAACGGTGAGTCTTGAAGCTCGAGCTGGTCCAAATGTCAACGGGGAGTAGGTCGCGGTTTTATTACATTCCCCATCGACACGTCGCCTATACTGGCAATTGATAAGGCCGTGGATGCGCTAGCAGACTGAATATCAATACCGAACTACAGTACCGAGTCGATTCCGGCTCTATGGTGTCCATTCAATCTTCCCCAGACCTGGGGTTACATGGAGGCTATGGAGTAAGGACGCCACGTTTGGTTCTTTTTGGGTATCAATGACACCCTCCCCGCATAACACAAAGATCTTGGCCTTTTCCAAGTGCTCACTACAGACGAGCAGTGTTTGGTTGATTCCGAGTACGAGTCATCTCGTAAAGAATGGAACGATGGAACGATGGAACTGGACATCGTCGCCAAGCGTATAGAGCGTTTTGCTTGTCCCAACTCTTCTGCTCGGCACGGCCACACCAATTGTCGATCGTCTGTCACGAAAGAAAAGTCTGGATAGCAGCAGTACCAGTCCAAGTTTGGAAAGACTGGGGTACTCGCCCCAGGCTTATTCTATCCCACAAACCGCCACAGTGCTCTGGCCAGGTTATCGGTCCGGGACCCATTGTCCTCCTTTACCAGCAAGGGGCAAGCGGTTCTCGGCGCCAAATTCAGGCACATCCTGACTTGGGCTCATTTGGTTTGAAACCGGGGTTCATGCTGGGCAAGCAGGCATAGGGTCTTGCTAGAGGCTGGGGGACGCAGGAAGTGCGGAATTTGCCACGAGGCGCAACGGATCAAAGCCGCGCCATGATACAGATGCCCTTTCAGCCCACCAAGCTACACCTCATCTGGCCAATTGCTCTCTTTCACCCCTAAACACACTTCGGACTGACCGGCGACAGTCCCGAGCACAAGAAGCTGACAGTATTGAAGCTTATACAAGGCATGGACAGGTTTCTCGGGAATGTGCAGAAACTCGAACCGTGGATCCCAGTGAATATGCAGGATTCTGATCATCTGCTGCCACCCGAATCATTGAGCAGGAAGGACAGGAGGAAATCGTCCTGCAAGGACTGAAAGGCAACCGAGCAAGTTTTTCTCTTGGAAAAGGCAGAGTGAGTATCATGGAGGAGCATACAAGATCGGAAACAGAAGACTCAGCAAATACGCAAGGGTCCAACGCAGGAGAGAATCGCACACTATTTGCGGTTCATTGTGCGACCAGGAAGCCAGCCTGAGCACTGGGCTTCCCTCCGATGATTTTATGGATTTGGAATGGCGTTTGCTAAAAACAAATTTGGTGTTACCATGTTCCAATCCTGCAGCCCGGTCCAGAATGAGGTTCATCTCAGACCGAAACATGCTGCCGGAATTGCCTTCTCCAGAAGTAGCACGCTTGCATTCAAATGGTTAATCTGATTATCTTTGAGCCTCGCCTGGCGTCTACAGTCTTCTCGCTATCGAATGAGTAGCGAACACCCAGACGATGGCAATGGCGTTATTGCAATGCAGACCTTACTCCGGAAACGGGGTCTCGAGCACTTTTGCAGCAGGATCCGATGCATTCATGACCCCGTCTGCCCGTCTCAAGTCTCGACCCTCAAGCCTCGCGACGTGGGTTCCTCTCCAACCGAGAACAGCTGTCGCCCAAACAGCGGAATCATTCCCCTCTGTACCTCGTACCATGTCGAAGGGGCGTCAACGCCTTGCCTTGGCCAGGCAGTGGGTTATTCGCCTAGCTTCTCGCCTTTCCCTCCGCACGTTTCCTCAGTCTCTACTAATGTTCGAGAACTACGAAGATTTTGGAAGAGCCAGGCACACGCGCCTCGTAGCGAGGGCTTTCAGCGAGGCGAGGCGAGGCGAGTGCGGGAGCAAGCAAGTTGATCACATCCTCGAGCCACACGTGATTCAGGGGAATCATAGAACGAGCAAAGCCAGTCTCGATATTGGCGAACACGCTATAACGCAAGTACCGTAGGCGAAAGGACGATGGTCCGTCTACTTTTTGAGATATCCATGTTTTA
>WJFF01000188.1:46687-62128 GCA_011800825.1 Fonsecaea pugnacius | reverse complement strand
TGGTCAGTGTACTCGATAGTACGTGTAAGGACTTGCACACTCCAATGGTACCAGGGAATTGGGTGGATGGATGGGCGGATCGACGAAACAACGACCAGTTATCCTCCACGATAGACACGAGGCGCAGTAAATGCTGTCTCAAAAGTTAGAATAACAACAAATTTCACCCTCTAACGGAATATCAGAACATTGTCTGGTTTACAAGTAAAGAAAGAGGGATCAAACTTATGTCCACCCATTAGTGAGGATTGTGCCGTGAGATACCTAGTATTCTATCAACGTAGCAAACGCCATTATATGCCTGTCCTGAATCCTTCTCGGGTATTTTCCATGCGTGCTGTAAACACCAATGCTATGCTATGCTGTACTATACAAGACATCCTTGGCGAAAAGGGCCAAAGTGACAACCCATGTCATCTCTGAGAGTATTTTGCGATCATGGAAATCGTCCCAGGTTCATATAATATCCCTTTATCTGACGCGGCCCATAGTCTTTCCAATTTGACTCTCCCAGTTTGCTGCTCTCTCAAAACCGTTGGTCGAAGTTTGATAATCCATCATGGCTTGATAAATGGCTTCTTTGGAGGTGGTCACAAACGGGCCATACTGGACAATGTTCTGATCCAAAGGCTGGCCGGCGACGAGGATGAATCGTGCACCTTCCGCTGCCCCTTCTTCGACTGAAGCGGTCACCACGTCGCCACCTTGTTCGAAGACGACGTTGTGGTAGGGTGTGATTGTTTCTGCTTTTTGTACGTCGGAGCCATTGGAGAATGTCACGGCGCCTTCCAACGTGTAGGCAAACGCGTTCCATCCCTGCGGGAGTTCCTGCGTAATCTTTCCACCGGGGTGAACTGTGATGTCAAGAAGCCACACGGGCGTGTATGCGAGATCCTTCAAAGACTCGACACCAAGGCTTTTGCCCGATATGACCTTCACCTCGACCTTTCCGTCGTCGGTCTTTGCGATCGGGATCTCCTCTGCGCGTAAGTCGCGGTACCGGGGTTCGCAAGATTTGAGGTTTTCGGGTAGGTCGACCCAAAGTTGCATGCCGACGCTGACATCTTCGGTTTGTACAGGCATCTCAGCGTGGACTATTCCGCGACCTGCAGTCATGAATTGCAGATCGCCAGGTCCGATTCTTCCTGCGTGACCAGCGAAGTCTTCGTGGTTAACGCCACCTTTGAGAAGGTATGTGATTGTCTCCTGTCCTCTGTGAGGGTGGTCGGGAAAGCCTGCACCGGGAGATATGTTGAAGTGGTCGAGCATGAGGAAAGGGGTGAAATGGCGCAGTTTAGGGGTGCCGACGGAGCGTCGTACCACTGCGCCCGCACCTTCTGGTTGTTCGCGAGCGAGGAAAGAAAACTTGATCTGTCGGGGGGTCGTCATATTTGCGGTTGTGGTTGATGCGAAGCGAGTGGGAATAAGAGGTGTTATTGTGGATTGAGTTGCTGTTGGTTTTATAAGACGAGTGATGTCGCTGAGTATAGGTCTGGCTTGTCGAAGAAATGTCTTGGTCAAAGCCAGGTTACTGCTGTATGTGGTTGTGGTTGCGGTTGTGATCAAAAAAGAGTGGATTTGCTTCATGGAAAGGAAAAGGAAGTTACTTATACCTTCAGGATACCATAGAGAGTCGAATATGCTAGAAATAGCAAGTACGAGTCCACCATCAGCATTGGACAAGCAACCTGCAGCTTATGAAGAGCTTGAATAGCATTGGTTTTGTTGCGACGCGGCGGCGCAGAGAGAACAATGAAGAATTGCCGGTTGGTGGTTCGTCAGTATCGGAAAACCTTCCGCGGGGTTGATTGCGTAAGAATCAGTCAGCGATTCCAAAAAGTCAAGTCATGTGATTTGCCAAGCAAATTGGACAGTGACACAATCTCATCTCGCTCGAGAGGCCGTTCAATGTCATGGTGTTGGTCTCTCTCCATGGACATGGCCATTACTTGCCCGCTAACACAGGAAGAGATCCGAGCGACAACTTGCAGGTGTGGTCGACACTGGCGGTGAAGCTATCTCGGGAAACGGCCCGATCATAGCCGCTATTGCAACATGCCTTTTCTCATACTGTGAGGAGTCTCAAGGCCCAGCCTATCCCATTCACAGCATCAATAATGGAAGATTTCGACCAACATGAGCCGGTTTCCGGACCAGAGTCATCTGGCGCCGCAACAGAGGCCGTGTCGAACTTTGAGCTCGTCATCATCTCCTATGGCCATGCCCACGGTCCCCTCACCCTCTCAGAGCCTGGCACTGTCGAGCAGCTCACCTTTTCTGTGAGGGACATCAAAAATCCTCCTGCCAGGCTCCGGAGGACGCACACGGGATTGTCCTCACATCTGCGCAAGGAAGTCATGGCCAACCGCGGCGCAGCTGCAAGATTGAGTTTGATTCTCGAGGCTGTGCGGAAGAAGATGGGCGAGATGGAACTTGCCCGCCAAGGGATCGACATAAGCGCAGAGTCGCCTTCATCGTCTGCGACGCCGTCCACCCTTGTTGTCGGTATCATGTGTGAACGCGGCAAACATCGCAGCGTCACTTTCGCGGAGGAGCTCTCTCGAAGAATCCAAGCAGATGATTGTTGGGCAGTTTCGGTCCAACATCGTGAGCTGGACCAATCACCGCAACGCAAAAGCGCAGCCATTCGGGAGAGAAGGCACTCACAAGAGACGGAAGAGACGGACGCAAGCCACGCGATCTAGAGAGGACGCAAGGTAAGTAAGCCAGAGGGTTTTTGCAAGACGATTCCCCCAACAGGGACAAGGACATTTGAAAGTGCCTGCACAGTCGATAAGCGCAGAGTGGGCCGCTTTTTGATGCCAGGCTGGGATCTATTTATGCTTTGTAATATCACCACTATTGACGCATCTACATCACTGGATTCCTGTACAAGGGAAAAGGAAAAGCATTCATTCCGCACTGGCATCTCGGAAGCCCCAATAAATCTTATTCCATTGAGCTTCCCGAAGCTGCTATTCCGAGTCTAGTAGCTCGGTCAGCCTCTTGTCTCGTTCCAATTCTCCGACTCGTCGGCTGCTTAGGTAGATCCCCGATCCGGTTCGCCCAGAATGATCATCGTCATGGCCGCAGTCTGGAGTTTGGTTGGGGTATGGAGTACAAGTATTGAGTGTCAAGGCAACCCCCACTACTCCGGGAATCTGGGTGGTATATACATACGGCACATAAACCTATTTGCAGGTCCGTCCTATATATATAGATTGATCTATATTCGTGTGCCACTTTGGGTTCTCATCGAGTTACGCCCACCTTGCACCCTTGCACCTTACCGTGGTATTCTGTCCTTCATCACAAATATACTCCAATTCGAACCCGCCGCTGCAAGGGGCAACCCATTAGGAAAGATGTTCTACGAACCAGGCAAGACAGAGCATGACTTGCCATATGATCCGTTCAAGGTCAGTCAATCAGTCGCTTCAGTTACTTTTAGAGTCAATCCCCACTCCGCCATTCGTATTTCCATCTGTCTAGTTACCAACCTACCTAGTTAGGTAGGCAGGTAGGCTAGACCTTACAGCCTCATTCTCTTCTGTCCATCTATACTCGTCTTGCCCCTTTTTCCCAATTTCACCTCACCAATTTTCTCATACTTGTTCCCCCATGGGGACGGGATCGAAGCACAGGCATGCGTCATCCCCCGCCCAATAGGCTGGATCAGCACCATTTCGCCTCCCCAGGAGGGGTCCGAATCCGAGTCCTCGAACGCATCCTCGACAGCGTCCTCCTCATTAGGGTCGTCCTCGACAACGACATCTCCCAACCCCCGCAGAACGGCCAACCTCGCCCCCTTTAGCCAGTTCAACAACCTGACCTTCGACCCGCCCATGGTCATGTTCTCTGCCAACCAGACGCCCTCGAACCAGCACAAGGACACGGTGCGCAACGTCGAGGCCACGGGCGTGTTTTGCTGGCAATTGGCGACGTGGGAGCTGCGCGAGGCCGTCAACGTCACCGCCGAGCAGGTCCCCTACGGGGTCGACGAGTTCGAGCGCGCCGCCCTCGAAAAGATCTGGTCCACCGTGCTCAAGACCCCCGTGCCCATGGTCAAGGCCTCGCCCGTCCGCTTCGAGTGCGAGTACCACTCCACCCTCCGCTTGCCCTGCAATCCGCCCATGGGCACCGTCGATGTCGTCATCGGCAAGGTCGTCGGCATTCATATCGACGACCGGGTCTTGACCGCCGATGGCAAAATCGATGTCGCGAAAACACAGCCCATCGCAAGGTGCGGCTATTATGACTACGCCGTCATTCGGGACACGTTTGAGATGATCATTCCGGGCGACATCGAGGCCATTCGTCATGGCATGGAGGGCAGCGTGAGGAAACACAGGGCCGCCAGAGAGACAGCCAACAAGATGGGTGTTAGTGAGTCAGGTCCACCGTGATAGAAAATGTATCCTCGATCAGATGCTACCGTATGATTCAAGTGCTCTCTGTTCACATATCATGCTATCCTGATGCAATGTAACTAGGGGTTAGGCGTGACCATTGCCATTCGATTCCAAAATGAAGGTCCTTGCCAATAAGATATACTTCGTCTAGCGGATACCTGTAGTTTCTCGAAGCAGGCATGGCACTCGACTCGATATCCCTCATAGTCAAACAATTCCCTTGCACATCCGTTCGTCCTCGTCCATGCCTTCAGTAGGGTCTGTGGAAACCGCTGTCCTGAGGGTTTCGCCCGAACCGCTGTCCTGGGAGATTTCGCTTCCTGCAGACCATTTGCTTTCGATTGTCGCTGATCTTCCTCGATTCAACGGAGGTTGAGTCAAAGTCTCTGTTTCCTGCTCTGAACTTCGGGCTTGGAGACGCTTCAATCGAGGAATTCTCGTTGTATGCTCACGCGCAAAATTGCCTTCGGGGTCGGTAGTCGGATCCTGCATGGAGCTTGAATCGCTGGCCTTGCGAGGAATGAATCTTCTCAGGACCTCAGCAGCTCTAGCTAGCTTTTCTTCCTCTGTATCACGCAAAATCTGAGGCAAAGTGCTTCCTGGGCCAGCATATTTGTGATCCAGGCTGTGCTCAACAGCCTCAGGGCTCTTTTGAATCTCACTTTCTTCAGCACCTGTGTCGCCCAAGTCTGATAGCCCTAGCTTGTCTTTAAAAGGACATGACTCATGCTCATCGGTATGCAGTCCGTGATAAGTTCTTGCTGAGGGACGAATGGACAGGGGTAGTGGAACAGATGGCGGAGATGGCGTAGCCTGTGCGGATTGTCCTGCTGGCCAGATATAAGACGCTGCTTCGAAGCTGTCCAGATTCTGAGACGATGCCTCCGTTTGGTCCTATTCGTTGTTAGCCTTTACATCGATCGCTCGAGCAACTTCGGGCAGGGAAAGCCCACCTCGGTATGTTCCGGATATAAGAAAGCCCCGCCGTCGGGTTCGCTTTCACTCATAGTTCCTGTAATCGACGTTGACCTCTCGTGTCTTTCAGTTCGAAGACCAGGGTAGAATGGAGAAAGTTGCCTTGGCTTGTTTTCTGGAAATGGTCTGTCGCACCGAAGGGCGAGCTCTGCCACCCAAGGTGGATTGTGAAGAAAACTCTCCGGTACATACAAGTATGGATCCTAGGATGGAAATCAGCAACAGGTTTAAGGCTAGCAGACTATTTGTCACCCACTTCATCGGAGGTCGAATATTGATATCTCTTTCTCCTCAGTTCTGTGGTCAAGTCATGAGAAGCGGCAGATGGTGGAAGGGGGATCGGGCTCGATTCTGCCGTCGAGTCTGGCAACGGAGTAATAGCTGCTTTGACGAGCGTGGTTGGCTGCGAATCCGCATTCAAGCCCGAGGCACTGTCCATATCACGAGAATCTATGGGCCCATAGCATTCCGGGTGCTTAAAACGGAGACGAATGTCTTCATGGGTTGGATTTCCTTGCCATATGTCCTCGCCTTTAGCAGCCCTCAATGCCGAATGCGCCAAGATGAGTGATGGTCCATCAGAGCAATCCGAATCCGTGCTGCCTTCAACGGTGGCGGTCTCCTCGAGTTCAACATCCGACGTAGCGTCGAGAGTATTTGCAAGCTCAGGAAATACGACATCATGACCGCTGTCGCTGGAGGACATGGACTCCCTTGGGCTTCCACCATATTGGCATGGTTCGGAGGCGAAATGTGGTCCAGTGGTTGCTTCGACCTGGTTGCCTGCAGGTAAATCTTGGACTCGCTCGTCGTTGGCGACGAAGTCTGTCTCAATGACAATGTCTGCAGATCGGCAAGGCTCTCCTTCTTTGCTGGAAAACTGGTTATCGTACTCTTGAAGCATACCCCACCTAATTTCCGTCTCACGTCCATCCCTTGCTTCGCTAAACCGATTCTCCGCTGAGATAGTCACACCAGGTAAGGGCAGTGGAGGTTCTGGCGCTGGGGTGCCGACTGAGAAGACATCCCGCAGCTCGTCCTCAGTAATGGACGTCTGGGCAGCAGCCATTGCTTGGCGGAAGTTGACGGTGGAATCCAGTACTCGGGGAGGAGGAGGCCTGCCGGTGGGGATCAGATGTGGATGGCCATTCCCGAAGCATTGCAAGAGCGGCGTGCTCGCAAGCTGAACAGGAGGCAGAGAGGGCGTTGCTCTGGGAATGTCGATGGGAGAAGACCTCGGTTCATCTTCGATGATTGATTTTCCGGGCTTGAATCTGACAGATTTCTTCGGACTGGTACTCTTTGCTGGGGACGGAGGCTTGTTGACCCAATTATTGCTATCCTCAGTCTTTGAATTGCTCTTATTCTCCTTGTAGAATAATGAAGTTGGGGCTCGAATAGCGTCTGCTAGCGTTTCGAGGAAGGTTTTGGGGGGTGATCCTCCCTGGGAAAGGTCTGAACTTCTGCTGCTTGGGGTGCCACGACTCAGTTTAGACAATCTCGAGAGAGAAGATGCGGCTGACATTTTGAGAGGATGAGGGCTTGGTGTCCGATAGTAGCGCTTGTCTTTGTCATTTGCTGAGGGACTTCGGCCGGCTCGATTCGGGTCGTGGTCAGGATTCGAGGCATCGTAGACAGAGTACAGTTCCTGCTCGAGGGCATCATGGTGGGATTTGGTAGGCAAGGGACTGTGGATCTTGTCAGCGGCTGCTTGATCTCACACAGTCTTGATTTACCTTGGATTGCCTCTCTTTCTGACCGAGCCGATGAGAGAGGTCAAGCTTTTGCGGGGGTTAAGGCCAGGGACGGTGGCTGAGCGAGCTCTTGGTGATGGTGAGGGCGAGGGAGACTTGTGCTCATCTGGCAGCTGGATTGCCTCGTTGACGGTCCGCCGCCGCAGGCTGGGGAATGGCATCGTCGGTTAAGCTGATACACATGTGGATAAAACAATGAGACAGATGTGTCGAGAGGCGCCAGTCCGTGGAGAAAGTCAAGGCGCTGCAGTGACAAGATGTTTCAGGACGGGTTGTTTTGGATCATCGCGGTGACTAAACATACGTGGCCGTTGACTCTAGGGGAGCAGGCACCCAGGGGAGGTTGTGAGGTCAGGGCCACAGAGGAGAGTCTGGAAAGTGGAAGAGGGAAAGAAGGACTCTTGATCTCTCCCTCTCGCTCTCTCTGTATATGGACCACCTAGAGGGGGTATGGTGAGGAAACAACTGACGATATTCTCATGCGCTGACCAGCTGCTGTTAAGAAGGTAGTAAGAGGAGGCTGAGGTTTGGCCCAAGACAGAGACACTGCTGTCTGTTCTGTCTGTTGCGAGGCGGACGTCTTCATCACTTGTCCGTCAGTTGTTGTTCATGTAGTGGTGACCCTCCGGAATTTCATAACGCTATCATCGCCATACTTGCGTCCTGCAGCCGTCAGTTCCAAGGTTATCGGCTTTTTCCTTCCCTTGAATTCACATGGGCAATCCCAGGCCAGCTGTCTATCGAGTCACTTTCCCTGCCCGACCACGCGGTGAACCAGATATGAGGCTCGCAGCCAAACATACGCTCCTAATCTCTCCACGAACTCGAAGATCCTGCGCTTCCCGGCTTTGAGGCGAACCCTCTGTCAAAGGCTGCGGCAATCGTTTCCTTCCACATGCGAAGGGTCCGCTTCACAGTTCAAGTTCGATCTCAACGCTTGCTGGAACAGAGCTGCATATGAGAACGCCATCCTCTCCCTCCAAGATACCATCGATGGTCCCCTTCAAGAGCTTGACTTCACACGTTCCACACGCACCAGACCGACAACCGTAGTCAGGTTTCAGCCCAGACTTTTCTGCCAATTGGAGGAGGGTTAAACGATCCTTTGCCAACCACTTGGTCGTCAAGTTGGACTTGCGAAAGGTGACAGTAGCCTCTTCGATGTCCTGCATGATGTGTGTTTTCTCTGGTCGGGTCGTGGCTCTTGCAGGCGGCTTTCGGGTTTGGGGTCGTCTTGATGGCTCTGTCGCGGAGCGCAAAGTCTATGGACGTTCGGTGTATTGGTCAAGAACTATGCGGAAAGCCTTATATGGTGGATAGTTGTGTCCGATGGGACTGATGCTGCTTCGGTGTCGCAAATGTCGGCTAGGATTATGAAGGCAGTAAGTTGATGAAGATCACCACCAGCAGTGAGTTGATCAGATTCTAAGCCTAGCCGAGTATCTCGGGTTTCTCGCCGTGCGTCAGCACTGGGACAGGTTTCGCAGGAGTTCACGAAGACTAATCGCTATTTGTGAATTGCTACACCAAGATAAATAAACATGTTGGATGAGAATCCGAGGTTCAGAGAAGCAAAAGCTTGTCGCATATTAGAATTTCCTCTGTGGTCCTTCCTGCGCCCCCTTTCCCAACAACCACCACAAACGATGCATCCCTTTTTCTTTTTGATTTCGCTGAAGAAGAAGATCAATGTCTCTTCATCGACTCTAGGATGTCTTGCACCTTAGCAAAGCTCAATTCATCGATTGTTTCCCGCCACAACTTCTCGGTAATAGCTTTCCCTTCGGGCGTGTACAACATAGTCGCAAACCTTGATAGACGATCCTATTTAGCAAGACAATAACACAAAAGACCGGGAGACCGGGATAGTCATGAGCAACTTACGGTTTGATTTGCCAGCCCATTATGAAGCATCCGTGAGACTCCTTTCCTTTGAGCAGACAGGCATCGACATACGTTGAAGCACCGTCACGGGTACTTCTGGCGGTGAGTGCGGCAAATATATGACTGAGGGCCACTATAATACCCGGTGCATCCCGCGCGAGTCGTGTCCCTTTGACAAAGCCAGGATCCACGAGGTTCACGACGACGTCGTCGGCCGAGACATAGTCCACGAGTTTCCAGAGGAACATGTGCGCCAGCACCTTAGACGTGTTGTAGGTCTCGCTGATGTTGAACGCCTTTGGATCGTCGAATGATGGAAGCAAGGGGGTTCTGTCCTTGGTCGGGAATTTCGCAGTGAGAGATAGCGCAGCATTGACGATGGTTAAGCGGCCTGGCGTTCCTGCTGGAGCTTTGCTTTTCAAGACGGGCAGCATCAGGATAGCAAGAAAAACGGTCGATAGATAGTTTATTTGGAAGATCTCCTCGTGACCGGTAGTAGGCAACTTGGTGAAATTGTACGTCCACCTACCAGCGTTGAGAATAATGATATCGAGGCGTGTCAGCTCCGTCTCTGCGCGTTGAACAAATGCCTGGATGGAATCGTAGGAGGCCATGTCTAGTTTCCAAACATCGATGGCCGCTCGTGGATAGGTGGCATTGAGACTTTTTGCTGCTTCCGATCCTCTCTGGCTAGAACGGACAGCGAGAATCAGACGTGAGAGATTGAGGGAGAGCAGTTGACGGGCGCTCTCCAAGCCCAAACCTGGACAACTTGTGTTAGCAGGCGTCAACACTGCTTCTCTAAACTATGCCGGCCATATCTTCCAGCGGGATATTGTGGTGCGTATGGAGGGATTCATACCTGTATTGCCTCCTGTGATAATTACAACTTGCCCAGAGAGGTCGGTGCCCTTTGGCGGCCGCTGAGGTTTAGCAACAAACTGATTTCTGTAGAAGAGCCTTGGAAAGAATGGAGTGGTTATAGGTGGCAGGTCCCTAGAGGAAGGCATCGTGAGCTGGATCTCGTAGAGCTGGATCTCGCAAATGTACAATTGAGGAGTAGATTCCTAGAATGGATAAACTGCACCAGCAACAGCAGACACTGTGCTTTCGAGGTCATATATATAGGTGCACGTACCATTGTGCACCTCGCACAAGGCACCTTTCGGCGCCGAATTGACAACATGCCGGTCCATAGGTTGGGGAAAGTCAACCACTCAACTGACTAGTACAAGGCCAATCTTATATGGCCGGACATTGCCATGGGATTGTGTTCCTGATGAGGCTGGATATTTGGACTCCCTTGATCCAAAACAGTTTAGACTGCCCGGGCTAAACCCGAAATGGCAAATAATATGTGCATGAGTTTCGCCGCCTGGAAACAAACCTCAAACCATGCACACCAAGTTGCGCCATCCTAGGTTGAAAAAAGCCTCGCAATCGAGTTGGCTGCCTATTGACCATGCAGTATCTTCTCTGCAACGGAGTTATTGACACTAGCCAGAAAGAGAAAGCAATACGGCCTCGCTTTGGCAAAGTGCCACCTCCTCTTCGACTGGCACCTAACCCAGGCAGCCTCGATCAGGGCAATTCTTGACGAACTTGACGTCTCCCGTGCATTGACTGTGGGAAGGGCTCCATGATGTCTCAAACAATATCGTCGCGTAAGTCCTTGGTGAAATCGACAAAGCGGTCCATCTAGATTCCTGGTCCTGATGCTAACATCCTGCTTGACAGCAGGGATGCCATTTATCGTGTCGGCGGGCACGACGAAGAAAGATGATCCCCAGACACGCAAACTCATACGGAGCCATGTGATGTTAGGAAAGAATTTGGGGAAGTCTCGGCGGGCCAGACCCAAAGATACCCTGCCCTGGGAGGCGGAACCGGCGTGGGATTCCTCGAATGGCGGCAATGCACCAATACAACAATCATCCTCGATTATCCCGAAGAAGGTTGGGTCCGAGTGGTCATTCACCCAGCTGGCAGACGAGATCGAGCCATCCGCAATCGCCGACATTCTGACCTGTATGTCTAATCTTGCTCTTGTGGATTTCTGCTTGAAAGTCGGAGTGCTGACGGCGTGGGGAATGCAGATGCTGCTCTCGCAAGGCAAGCCACTGTTCCATTGGCGCCATGCATTGCCTTCATCAAGAGAGAGAGAGTGCTGGTCGGCCCCATGGCTTCCGATGCAGCCTTCCTTCACGCCACTGCGTTGGGAACTCATGCATACGTTGAACTAATGCGAGGTCGTGAAGATCATAAAGCTCCCCATGGCACATCTCCACATTTCTCGAAGGCACTTCAGCTGCTACGCGAGAGACTAGACTCGACAGATGAGGACCTGAAAATTGCCCTTCCCACTATGATGGTGGTTATTGCCCTCGCACTTCACGCTCGTATGATTGGAGACTACGACACCGCGAAGTGTCACATGGAAGGTCTTCGCATGATGGTTAATCTCAGGGGAGGGATCGACACCATTTTACTTAAAACGAGACTCGCCATGGAAATCTTCAGGTATGAAACCCTGCACTGTTCTAACTACTCCGCTCGTGGGTTTGCTTGTCTGGTAGAATGCCTGATTAGTTACATAGATGCGACATCGGACTGGCAATCGAAACCGGTCTCACGCCTACGTTCTTCTCGACTTGCTCTTCTGGTGAGCCCTTCAGGCCATTTCCGCACCCGATGTCGATATCCGTTCCAAAGTCGACCGACGCAACAACTTGCAGGCTTTACTCGGAGCAATTCCTCAATGTGATCGACAAAGACCTGGCCAGTGTCTGGAGAGCTCTGAAAGGATTTTGCCTCCAGATCGACCGCGCCGCCAGGACGAAACGCAAGCTCTCGGAAGAAATTCTGCTCGAAGCAACTGCTTCAGTTATGTATCGCCTTCTCCACATGAGCTTTGCAACTGGTTCACTTGACGCAGCTATCCGGCTCGGTCTATTGGCCTTCTCCTCACAGGTCTTCTTACAGCTGCCAGATTTTAGGGTACGAAGGACGACATTGTCCTCTGCCTACCAACAAGCTCTTGCCGGTCTCGACATCTTGGAAGAACAATGGCCGCCGCTGTTACTGTGGCTTCTTACAGTCGGCGGCATTACAGTGCTCGAAGACACCAATGATATTTGGCTGAATCCTTGGCTGAAATCGACCATTAAACGATGTGGAGTTGATTCGTGGAGTGGATTTCGGGACATGATGGACTCGGTCATGTGGATTGGCCTGGTGTTTGATAAACCTGCTGAGGACATCTTCTCCTCGGCGATATCTTCCTCAGACGGGCGGAGTACGGGGAGTTGATCAAATGTTTCGCTTGCATATTCAGAGTGCGGGGCTGCTTCACCTTCTCATTGTGTTGATAGGAACAGAGGCAAGTTAATTATAGCTGCGAGGGCGCGACGCTCTTGAAAAAGGCGGTTGGTGCACAAATGTGGCAAATATGCCAAGAGATTCCTTTTTCTCCAGGAGAGACGAGCTTCCAACTCAGTAGCCAACATGTTCGAATTGTTTGTAGCCAACTATTTCCTGATGTATCCAGTTTGGGTTCTGGACTCATAAATTGGAAGATATGCAGATCATACGGTATTCTATGTAATGGCAAGGCACCGGCCCTTTGTGCCTCTTCAGTTATTGCCATGAGCTCTCTGCGTGTCTCGGCCAATCTACCAGCATTGACCTCTGTCTTGACCAAAAGAGGGACTAAACATCGTAAGAGCACAATGACGCATTATTTAATTTCTCCTATTGACCCTATTAAGTGATCGACTTTCAAAAAATCTGTCGCGGGTGTCGACGCAACTTCTCTTTGCTGCGTGAAAATGTCAGCCTCCGTCGACGCCAAAACTTGATGAGAGCAAGTCCCCCAGCTACGGCTAACTCGAAGACGACAATTGCCGGACACATTATCAGACAAGTCAGCTCAAAAATACCCAATCAAGGTTCCAAGGCCACAAATGCCCGTCACGAGGCAGACTCAGAATCATTGAATGATTCAATCCAATCTCGAAAAGTCAACTCCGGAGCCGTCTCCGCAGTGTCCGAAAGTCCAACAAGTCAGGGAGCCCATCATGCCCAGTCGCAGGTGAGGTGGGAATTGTCTCTTCACGAGAGAGTCAAGGGATTAATGCGCCACGTTCCCCATCCTGTTGCCGTCATTACCTCGACCGACATATCTATCAGCACCAATGGTGATCCTTCTGCATGGCGCGGAGCAACGGTATCTTCCTTCAACACTGTAACATTAGATCCGACACCGATTGTTTCTTTCAATATCAAGCAGCTGTCTTCAACATACGAGGCAATCAAAGCTTCGGGCCTTTTTAACGTGCATCTGTTTCTCTGCGATCAGATGGGACAAAAAATCGCCGAGAAATTCGCGCGCGGCAACGCGTCTTCGCCTTTTCACCGGAGAGATGGAACTCTGGCTTCGTTCGCGCGGTGGCGCGCTGACACAGTGCCAGCATTCCGACCCAATTCACCTCCTATCATTCAATATTTTCCAAAATTTCAGATAAGGTGCCGGTACCTGCCCGAAAAGGCAGTGGAAATCGGAGATCATATGGTGGTTCTTGGCGAAGTTGAGCATGTTTACGATAGGTTGGATGGCGTGGGTGACACGGATGTCTGTTTGTATTATGTGAATGGCCGCTATGCTCAAGGTCCCCTGGGGTTCACCCATCGACATTAAGCAAATTCCGAGACGGGTTCGATTGTACCTGCAAATGCATGTCAGGACACAGGTGACTGAGGAGTGTGGAATCTAGTAATGACCGGTGCATATTGTGTATATACTTGTAACCTGTTATTAAATGTCCCAGTGTCGCCAGCCTCGTTGGTAAATGATGCGGCGAGGCTGAGCAAGGCTGCCGAGAGTCGATCGTGATTGGCTCAAAGATTAGTTTCTGTCACCTCAACACTTGCTTCCCCTGCTTCATCTTCGACAATTCCATCACGGCCCGAGAATCAGCGATGGTATATCTTCAGATATATTGAGTCCTGTAAGCTTTCGACAGTACGAAAGCGCACAGCACCATCAAGATGCCAGCGAAATTGTCTCTTGCCGACACGCGCTTTATTTGCATCCAATGCCGGAAAAGCCTGACCTCAAGCAGACGAAGACGATTCGTATCGACTCAAGCATCGTCAACCCCTGAAATCTTCGACATCGTGACGGTCGGTGGCGGACCAGCTGGTCTGGCCCTCCAAGCAGCGTTAAGTTCGTTATTTTCCCCTTTGGGTCGCCACAAAGGGGACGACAGCTAACCTTCTCTTTCCAGAGTCCTCACCCATAACATCACATCTGAAAACGGCCTTGATCGAGATCCAAGATCTGACCAAGCTCCACCAATGGAGTTTGCCAGAAGACAAATACTCGAATCGCGCCAGTAGCCTGACGCCCTCGTCCGTCTCGTTTCTCGAGAAGACGGGTGCATGGGAACATGTCGACCAATCTCGCGTTCAAGCGTATGATGAGATGCAAGTCTGGGACGCCGCCAACGACGCAACTCTGCAATTCGACTGGACGGCCGAGACCAGCAAATACAACGCGCCTCCGAGCACCGTGGCGACGATGACTGAGAACGCCAATCTGACGAGAGGCCTCCTCGAGCGGATCGCCCAGCTCGGCGCGGAGTCGTCGCTTTTCTCCAACACCAGCGTCTCGTCCATCACGAACGGCGAAGACGATCCCAACGGGCTCAACCTGTCCACCTGGCCGGTTCTTGCCCTTGAATCAAAAACGCCATCCCCCTCCTCGCCTTCGTCACAACATCCATCTACCATAGCAGCCCGCCTCCTCGTCGGCGCCGACGGCTTCAACTCGCCCGTGCGCACCTTCGCCGGCATCGCATCTCACGGCTGGGACTACAACCGGCACGGCGTAGTCGCTACACTCACGGTGCAACCGGCCGACGACAGCCTCAATGCCGACGACTTTGACCTCTTCTCTGAGGAACCTCTCGGCAATCGCGCAACCGCATACCAACGCTTCCTACCGGAGCTCGGCGGACCGATCGCCGTCCTGCCTCTCCCAAACAACCACGCATCGCTGGTCTGGTCCACCACGCCCGCCAATGCCGCGTACTTGAAGTCCCTGCCGCCTGCGGCGCAGCTGGCGATGATCAACGCCGCGCTGAGGATGTCGCAGACGGACATCAAGTACCTGTTCAATCTGACGAGCTCCGAGGATGCGGGAGCACAACACGAGGGCGAACTCCGCTGGCGCCTGCAACACACGCGGCCTCCGCCGACCGCGCGCCCCCCACCCATCATCACCGGCGTGCAGGAGAAGACGCTCGCATCGTTCCCACTGCGCCTGCGCCACGCGACGTCCCTGACGGGCCCCCGGGTCGCCCTGATCGGCGACGCCGCACACACCATCCACCCGCTCGCAGGCCAGGGTTTGAACC
>WJFF01000188.1:36068-46636 GCA_011800825.1 Fonsecaea pugnacius | reverse complement strand
AGCACGGCATGGACATTGGCGACGCGTTCGCCCTGGAGCGCTACAACGCCGCACGATTCGGCAAGGGCCTCGTCATGGCCGGCGGCGTCGACGCCCTAAACTGGATCTATCAGATGGGGAGTGGTGGAGAGGGCATGTTGAGCCGGTTCGTCGGCACGGCGAGGGGCCTGGGCATGAAGGTCGTGGATTCGGGCTTCGTGCCCGGACTGAAGAGTTTGATCATGAAGCAGGCGACTTAAGGTACGGGATTGGCAAGGTCTCATGAACCACAAACGGCGAATGTGACGACGCTTTGTGCGCAGCTAGACAGCAACATATATGTGTTCGGTGTGTACCCAGAGGATGTTACTTTCTGAAGAGAGTGACAATGGGCGTTCACCGTTTACTATCTGTATTAAATTTATACCTAGGTACTTTCAAATTTGTATACAGACTTCACGGGTAAACTTGAAAAGTTGTAAAGAGCAAACAGCCGTCCAGGTTTTAGACGCCAACAGCTTGTTTAGTCCAGCGCTGCTTTCCACGTCCTGCCAATCGCCGCTGGCAATGCCCATCCTTTCATCCTTTCATGATTTGCGCCCTCAATCAACCGTCTCCCAGGCCCCATGCGCCCAGCTCAACTCTCTCATCCGTAAACATTTCCACGTGCAAAATCTCATCGCTCTTCTCGACGACCCCATCCTCTCCACCGCTCTGAACACCTTGCGGTAATCGCTCCAGAACAAGCCATAGACCACTAGAGCCAGGCCCGCACAGCGACGGATGAAGATCGATATCAATAATCCGAAGACCCGAAGAGATACTACTGAATTCTTCGTTGTCGATCTCGCTGGTTGCGAGAATATCCTTGTATGGCCCTTGACCTCGCTCAAGTGTCATCTTGAAGAGGGAAGAGTGCGCTTGCGCAGTGGTGACGACTTCGTATCGCGCAACGAACGAGATCCGAGACAGCCTCGAAACCGTAAGCGGCGCGAGCAGGCGATCTGTGGAACTGTGGAACACTGCTGGACTACTTTTGATGCTCAATCGCCCAGCACCTTCCGCTGGCAGTTGATTCAAAGTTGTATTCTCGCCCGCAGAGGAGGAGTACAGGTCGAGGCAGAAGTCCGCAAATTGACCCTCATCAAATGTAGAGCAGATAATCGTATAGGTACCAGGTCCTAGCTTGGTTTCGACAACAGCACTCCCTCGTCGGTAGTCTCCCGAGTGCGCGAGAACATCCCGCGGGCGAAGGCGGGTAATCCTTGACCCGTTGCTGAAAAGTACCAGGATTTTGACATTGACATCGGGTTCTGTTGCAGCATTAGGCCTGACCGATCCCACAATCCTCAGAACTAATGCAATCCTCTGCGCAGTGGACAGGGTCATTCGAAATTGGGGATTGGACAAATAGTTTGCTGAGTCCGAGTTTCCTCCAGCGTTTGACCTGGTCCAGGCGGAGCTGAGGCTTGATTTCTGGGGATATGGCAATCGTGCTTCCGACAGCGCTACTGGATGTTTCGACAAAGCCGAGATTGTGAAGTTCATCTTCCCAAGAGGAAGACCCTGTGATACCAAAACTGCGGTATAACCCGATTGAGCAGTAGCTGTGAACCTCAACAGGGTATTGGGAGAGTCCACAAATGGTCCCCGTATCTTTGCCCCTTCACTCGAGATAACTCTGTTGCCGTCAGAAGAATATAAGGAGAGGCCGATATATCCATTTTCTTTTGTCGTCTCCTGTGTGTAGTCTCCTGTTCGAAAGTGCCGCTGTAGTAACAACCAGATTTCGCCTGCACCAGAAGCTGTCACAGCAAACTGGGGATTGTTGACGATTAAGCTGGCAGTCGGCATGGCATGAGCCTGGTCCCATGAAAAGTGAAGGTCTTCTCGATAAGAAAACAACCCAGGATTCCAGTTGAGATACATATTCTCAAAGTATTGGAAGACACTGTTGAAGTCCATCCAAAAAGTTCCGGGCATCATCTCGTCGTTTTCAGGCGTGTCAATTGAAGATTCTTCGTCGTTTCGATTCGGTCGGCGCCTTGCCGCTCCCCGCCATACATCTCCATCAGCCCAGGGGTTTTTGACGAGCATCTCTTTGGCATGAGCGTTAGTAGACATGTCTAAGACTGCGTAGTCATGTTCTGCTGCGAGACCGAGGTGCCTTTGCTCACGGCGGGGTAATTTGCCAGTTCCAATGGTGACGAGAACATTTCCTCTTCGAAACTGAGCAATGATCTCCTCCCACAAGCGATCCGGTTCGACCTCCTCGTCGTGAAGAAAGACTTGTTGAGGAATCCACCCGGTAAGCACGGCGAGATCCGTCCCAGAGTTACTCCCAGGAAAGTCGTAACCGCCACGGACTTTTAGATATGCTTTCTCAACCAGGGCGGGCCATAGTAATTTGGGATGGCGGCGGTCAATCACATGAAGTACTCGAGAAGTCTTGGAAGACGGCAAATAGTCGTCAATCTCGACCCTTCTCCAGCAACCATTGAAATATAACTTGAGGATGTATTTCCCGTTAGGCGACAGAATCATTCGATCAGTGTCGTAGTTGAAAGGATGCACTACACTTCGCAAGATCTGAGTAGGGTTAGTGACGAGCCAGTCTGTCATAGCTCCTATCCTACCTTTGGAAAGCCGCGCTCTACCCTGGATGATAGAGCACAAAGGCTTGCAACCACTGAACAGTCCGATGTCATGTCTTGCACGAGGTCCATAGGCTCAGGCAAATACATGACGGCCGCGTCAATACCATTTTGTCCACTGGGGTCGCAGTCTACCGACGGAAGTGCTTGCTGCGGTCGTTTCCAGCCATCAAATGATTCAAGCTGGGCCGTGGACAGAGGCAGAGACTTCGAGTCTGTGAATAAAGCATCGCCATCATGGAGGGCAAATTCACCCGAGGACGGTGGAGCCGTCCAAGGAGTAAACTTGAAGCCATTCAGTTTACCACCCTCCAGGAGTATTATTTTTTCTCGGGTCGTGAGCTCGCGTCGCGAAACAGGTGGTTCGAGAAGCTCTCTCGATCCTGCCGCAGGGACCAGTCTGGTCTGTTCATTCTGGGCTGCCTTGAGCCGCTCGGCCCGCGCTAGGAGTTCGTTGAACCTGGTGTCAAGCCTCTGCTTGTCTGAAGGTTTGTCAGCGAGGCGAAGAGCCTGGAAGTACAACTCCGCAGTCTTGATGGTGGCATCTAGTACTGCCTTGCCGGTGGATTTGGCTGGGATTGTCCTCTCGATCGAGCGCGCCTGCTCCTCAAGCTTGGAGAGGCTGTCATCCATTACCTAGGTGCTAGGCTACTAGCTCGAGATAAAGGGCTAAAGGGCTTCTCGCAGACGTCAGCGGCCATGGAAAATTGTCGGAGGCGGGCCGGGATTCGGAAGGGTGAGCGAAGAAGCGCAGGCTGTGTATGGACAAGCGGAATTGCCACTACCTCGGCTTGTCAGGATCGAGCTGCAACGGCCGAGCCACTCATATGCCACTCAATCCATGTCCCACGGGGTTTTCGTATGCGAGATCGCCCATCCCTCTCGGGCAGATGAGGAATGATCAATGATGCTTCCCTGTCTAGCAAAATAATTACGCGACCATTCTTTCTTCTTCACTCATCTCAGCTGCAGCTCCCTCAAACTCTGACGTTGTGACCAGCCGAAAGAAAACCAGTCCCTCCATCACTCGCCTACCCATCTTTCTATATCAGCACCTAGAGGTCCGGCCTTGAGCTCAAGAACCCTCCCGACCTCGTCCCCCTCTCCCCTCCTTCAGCGCTCGAAGAGCCACCCAGACAAAGCCATGACAAAAGCCGGGGAGCTGGCGCCGTGGGAGAGCGCCATCGCAGGTGCAACTGGCGCCGTCCTTGCAAATGCGCTGGTCTATCCGCTGGACATGTATGGAAAACTCAGATTGGAAGACACAAGATAAGCTACTAATGTGAGCCCGCAGTGTCAAGACAAGACTACAAGTCCAGATAAAGAAGAAAGGCCATGTACACCAGCACACGGCCGAGCACCATCACTACGAGTCGACTTGGGACGCCATCAAGAAGATTGTCGACCATGAGGGCATCGTCGGCCTATACTCGGGCCTCAATGGTGCTTTGATCGGTGTTGCCTCCACGAATTTCGCCTACTTCTACTGGTACTCAGTAGTGCGGACGCTGTACACACAATACCGAACAGCTCCGGGAGGACATCCTGGCACAGCCGCCGAGTTGTCCTTGGGTGCTGTTGCGGGGGCTATTGCTCAGATATTCACAATTCCCGTGGCAGTCATCACCACGCGGCAGCAGACACAACCAAAGGGTCACAAGAAGGGCTTGTGGGAGACGGGAAAGGAGGTCGTTCACAGTGAAGATGGGTGGACTGGCCTCTGGAGGGGTCTCAAGGCCTCTCTCGTGCTTTGCGTCAACCCCGCAATCACATACGGCGCTTATCAGCGTCTGAAGGACGTTATGTTCCCCGGCCGGGAGAGACTCCACCCATGGGAGGCTTTCGGTAAGTTACAAGGCATCCGAGTCAAGGCGTGATATCGTACTGACATGCGCGGGCAGTCCTTGGAGCCATCTCCAAGTCGATCGCAACAATCTGCACCCAGCCCTTGATTGTCGCCAAAGTTGGCCTACAATCCCGACCTCCGCCAGCCCGGGAAGGCAAACATTTCAAGACCTTCACCGAAGTGATGGCATATATCATCGAACATGAAGGGCCAGCCGCGCTTTTCAAGGGGATTGGTCCTCAACTCATGAAGGGCCTCATGGTGCAAGGTATCCTTATGATGACCAAGGAAAGGGTGGAAATACTCTTCCTATTACTCTTCTCTTACATCCGGGTTATGCGGCAGAAGAAGCTCAAAGAGGCTGCCGCCAAGCTCAAGAGCCGAGCCATGCCGGCCGCAGAGAGCGTCTTGGAAAAAGCGAAGGCGAGTGTGCCTGCTACTTTGAAGTAGCCACGCACGCTTGTTGAGTCGGGTTGAGGTTCTGGAATAGATCTTGGTTGGGGGAGGCTGGTGTTGAACGCAAAGGCAACAGGCCCACGAGAGATCAGCATTTACCAAGTGTGCATGGCGTTTGTGTTGCATCAAAGATCCCTACGGGTTGTCTTTTGTGGGACGTTTTCCTGCTTCTCCTTCTTGTTATACACGCTTGAGTTTAGTGTTTTCTGTCTAGACTGTAGCATCAGGTGGCATGTCTCAGAGGCAATATGAAGAGAAGACAGAAAAAGGCTGAGCGATGAGAGAAAAAAGACTTTAATGCGCAACTCTGACATATTTACGCAGGAGCAAATAAATGTGATTTACACTGAAGTCGCGCCGATCTTTCTCCTGGCGATATTATCGTACAAACACATCGTGTGTTTTAGTTACACCATATCAACCGACCACCTTGGTGATCTTATGTTCTGCTGATCCTCGGGTTTGGTCTGTCAGAGGACCAGTCTCCCCAAGCCAGACGGATGAGGACCTAGCGACGTCGCCTTTTGGCCCTCCCTGTGTGACTCTTGCGCCATTCCGCAGCCAGAGCTGCGGACGCAGATGAGGTCTTCCTGAACAGCGCGATGAAGCCGCCTCCGAACGTGCGCTCGCCGACAAGCGGGCGGCATACCATAACTGGGAGGTCGTCTTGCGATGTCGAGGAAATTTCGCCGTCCTCTTCATCAATGGCCTCGTCGATTGCGCTTCCCCCATGCTCCTTCTCGTTTTCAGGCCTCGAGACATCTATGGGCTCCTGCTCGTGACCGATCGGTTGATTCTCCGTATTGATCGTGGGCGTGGCAGTTTTCCTTGGCTTCACAAGCCTCACATCCCACTTCCTCCCCGAACTTATACCCTCACCTAGTTCCAACACCTTATCCATGTTCAGCGGCAAGGATAGCTCTCGAACAACCTTCACACAATCCGCGATTTGCGTGATTGAAGGCACAAACACAACCAGTTTGGCCGCGTCGCGCATTGCGGGCACAATATTTTGAATGTGATTATGTACGCCTGGCATATCGAGGAGGACGTGGTCGAGGAACTCGTCCTTCGAGTTCTGGTGGTGTGCGATCCACTCTTTCACATCTCCTGTGTAGAAATCCACATGTGGCCAGTATAGACCTTGGCGGAACCCGCGCACTATCTTTTCCGCGTGGATGCTGTTCGCAGGAACCGCCTCCACTGTGTGTAGGACCGAACCACGCGTTTCTTTCCATTCGTCCCACAGCCGCTCGAGCGAGTTCGATCCGGGTGAATCATCTCCGGCAACAGGTGATGACTGCGTGGGCTTCTTGTCCACGGCTCTGGGTAGAATAGGGAGCTGAATGGCTGGAGGAGGTGGATTTGCAGCTGCTATGGCTCGAGCAAGATGCAGAGTGAGACTACCGTGGCCCGTACCCGCTTCTAGAATCTGCAGGCGACGCGCTTCGACATTGCGGTTCGAGTTTGCCGTATGTGGCTCAGGGTGGATGTCTAATAAAGAGACGATCGACGACGCATAGCTGGCGTAGACCGGGGTCACAAGCCTGGGCGTGAGCGTGACATAGTCCTCAAGCGATGGGAGTTCGATCTTGTGCAGCGAGCCTTTCGAGGATCGAACGTACGTAGAAGTGACTGGCTGGCCGATAATGTCGTTCAAGGCGAGCTGTCCCTTAGATAGAGCGAACGTCGAGTTCCGCTGCAGAGGAAAAGTGAGCTTCGATCCATCCACAAGTACTCTGTCGCCCTCTGCAAACCGGGTCAAATCTCTTGTGACAGCATTTTGGAGGACGCTGGCGACCTTGTCCGGGGTTCTCGAGAATCCAAGGGCTTTTTTCAGAAATCGGAACACCCCAGACATGCCACCGCGCAACTCAATCAGCGCTGCCCCGAACTCTCCTATCTCTTGGAACGTCTAGGGACAAGGATCAGGTTAACCCTGCGCTGAAATTCTTCAACAAAGCATACCGTTAGTAGAAGGTCTGCCGAAAGCCTAGATCAAGCTAGGCTATTTGTGGTAATTCTGTCGACTATTCTTCGCGTGAATACGAGCACTCGGATCAGGGACACGGCAAGGGTAACATAGTAGAATTGAGAGTGTGGATTTATTTCAAACCCCCGGTTCTAAGAGCATTCAATGATCATTGGTACTATTGATATACATCGGATACAAGTCGCAAGGACTCTGATCAGTCCAGAGAGCGAGCCCGCTCAGGCGGCCTCCACATTGCCCATGCGAACATGACCAGGAGACTTGTATTTGCACAACCCCAAACCTCGACCCGCTGCACGTCGCTGACCATTGCTGCAGGTACGCACGGGCATCCAGCTTGGAGTGTTACTCACCATTGTTTTATTCCTCATCGTGTTCCTCGATAATCGATACCGAGTCCTCCCAAATGCCATCCACAGCCATCTGCCTGCGCACCATCCCGGTTTCGTGGTCACCGACCTGACGGTCGTCACCTGTTCTTCGTTAAACCCTTTCAGCAGATGTACAGTCGACGGCGAAAACTGGCATCGAGTTGATAAAGACTTGTATCTAGGGAAAAGCTTCTTGTCAAAAGCCTACCTCTATGTCGAAAGACAGCGCGAAGATGATTTAAGCACCCATGCTGAAGTGGTCACGGAAGTCAAGATTGGTCGGTTGCAGCCATCGGCTGTTGACCCAGCTTCAAAGGATGAAAGATGGGAGTCCCGTCCCGCCGGGATATGGATTAAGTTGTCCTCAAAACGACACGATAAAATGGTAACAGGAGTTGACGTCCTCTTTGGGCCCGATGCGGTTGACCCTCGCTCGAATTGGGAAGTCCAGGACATCTCCTTGTTCATTGATGCAGATCGCGAGTCACCCGAGCCTCGTCTGACGGTCCGCAAAGGCCCTGCTCTGAAAGTGGAGAGACCGGTCCCTCGAATACGAAAAGACGGCAAATTCAAGATCATGCAGGCAGCGGATCTCCATCTCGCGACGGGCCTGGGGAAATGTCGCCACGCACTCCCGGAAGGACAGGAATGTGAAGCCGATACGCGAACGCTCGACTTCCTCGCTCGAATGATCGAAGACGAGCAACCAGACTTCGTTGTTCTTACTGGCGATCAAGTGAACGGCGACACCGCACCCGACGCGCAAACCGCGATCTTTAAATACTCTGAAATGTTTGCTCGACATAAAATTCCCTACGCAGGCATATTCGGTAATCATGATGATGAAGGAAACCTCAACCGCGCCGAATCAATGACCGTTATGGACGGCCTTCCTTACTCTCTCTCCACCGCTGGTCCTGAAGATGTTGAGGGTGTAGGTAATTACGTGGTGGAAATCCTCGGACGGGGCTCTTCCTCCCACTCAGCGCTCACGCTGTACATGCTCGACACCCACTCCTACTCCCCCGATGAACAACATTATCACGGCTACGATTGGCTGAAACAGTCCCAGATTGACTGGTTCAAGAGCACATCTCAATCTCTGAAAAGAAAACATAAGGAGTACACACATATACACATGGACCTGGCATTTATTCACATACCCTTACCAGAATATCGCAATCCGGACAATCTAGCCTGGGTGGGAAATTGGACGGAACCACCCACGGCTCCGGCTTACAATTCGAATTTCAAGGACGCCCTCGTCGAAGAAAACGTTCTCCTCGTTTCTTGCGGCCACGACCATGTAAACGATTACTGCCTCCCCGCAAATGACAAGAACAAGAAAGCCGCGCTATGGATGTGTTACGGCGGCGGCGCCGGATTCGGTGGATATGGTGGGTACTACGGATACCACAGAAGAATCAGGTTTTTTGAGATGGACATGAACGAGGCGCGAATCACGACCTGGAAAAGGCTCGAGTGGGGCGACGAAGAGACACTGAAGAGAAGGATTGATGAGCAGATAGTAGTGGATGGTGGAAAGGTCGTCACAGGCATGTGAAGCAAAGAAGGAAATCTTGTCGCTCGGATATGACACCGCAGGCATGCAATTTTTTTGGGCAACTCACGATCGCAAGAATGTTGCTTTCAATGCTGTTATATCGTTGCCTGCCAAGAGATGTTTGTCACGAGTATAGCATGTACAGTCGCATGGCGTTCAGGGTTAAGATTGGGCAGGATGGCTCATGTTGATTTCGAAGCAAGATACGGCCTAGGGTTTGTTTTATGCTGGTCTTCGGTTCATCGAGATTGAGCCACTCTATTGAACTTGGTACTGGCAGCTATGACGGTGGACAAAAAGCATCGGGAGTGGTGCATCGGCAGCGGCTGCGCAATGGCCAAAGGAAAGAAAGGCATAATACCCCGTGAGAAATGTATAAGATCATTTCAGACCCGAAATCTCCACCATTCCATTCAGGCCTTTGTGCGTCTTGACTGCCCGCGGATGCTTTCTACACCTTTACTCCTGGTTCACCACCATTTCTCGCAAAGCACTCTCCTGTCCTCCAACCCTGGCGCTTTCTGCAGCAAAGTCACAAATTCGTCGGTCATGGTGGGCAAGCCACAGACATACACAGCCGTGTGGGCTCTGCTGCTTCCAGGTCCGAGGGCGTCGAAGAGATCGTCATGATTGAACCGCCTATAGCGCGTTGCCGTATTTCCTTGTCCAACGTCGGCTTGCTTCGCTGCGTCAGCATCGCTGTGCCCGCCGGTCACGAAGAGCGTGTATTTGAAGTCGACGTGCGCGTGGTTTTCCCACTTCGCCGCTATGTCTTTCAGTCTTTTCTCGAACAGGATCTCTTCTTCCAAACCGGTCTCGTCATTCCTCTCTCGCCTCGAGGCATATAGCACTCTGACGGTCCTGGTCATGCCGCCCAACTTGTCCGCTCCCAAGACATGCATCGCGGAGATCATGCTCATGATGGGATTTATCCCGACCCCTCCCGCGACGAACACCACCCTGTCCAATGCCCGGCACTCTTCTTGGTCCAACGTCGGTGGCGGATACACGAAATTTCCACCCACGCGGAACGTCATGGTTGAGCCGAGGATCTCCTGGGCGGGTCGCCAGAGGTATGCCGCCGGTGGGTTTGACGGAGAGGACTGGATGGCTAGTTCTATGTGTGGGTCATCTTGAGACGGGGAAGACGCCTGAGGCGGCGAAGTGATGGTGAAGCCGCCCACGACGTCGATGTTGGGAATGTACAGGTCCACGTATTGGCCCGGGAGATGACGGAGAGGTGGCTACTAGAATGGTATTTCATGTGAGCCTGGGGAACAGTGTCTTTCTTGAGGTATATAAGGCAAGAAATATCTGCAGATCCGAATCGAAACTGGAATTGTTCTCGCAGAAAACAATACAGTAATCCATTCTGACAATGACATTGTGCAACTGCCTTGTCTGTACTAGGATACAGACAACTCAGACTGGTTGAGCAAATGTACATTCCCAAGGCACGTATTTCTCGACCAGAGTATAAGGAGACGTGGTCGCAGCAGGACAGATATTGATATGACATGATAGACAGAGGGAGACAAAGAAAAAAAGGTCACACATACTCCATCTCTTTGCAGACTCAATCTCAGCAATCGTATTTTGGAATTGATGTGTTCAACCTTGCTCAATCGGGCTGTCCATATACCCCTTTGCCGGGGATCCTCGGCGGTCCTGATGATATGGGGCACCGAGTCTTTCACGGTGGCCA
>WJFF01000188.1:12053-22895 GCA_011800825.1 Fonsecaea pugnacius | reverse complement strand
GAACAACTTGTGTCAGGCTTTAGGCTTAGTTAATGAATAGCCCACTGGGGAGTCACGATGCCGAGAAATTATCTGTGACGTGATCGTCTGGGCTGTTGCCTGGGGCTTTCTTGCAAACTTTCTAGCACGACGATTCTTGCCTCTTGTCCTTACTCTCTCCGTACTGTTATTTCGTCGATTATACTGTTGAGGCTTCGCACCGATTCTGCCTGTATTGGTGATACCGGACAGGGAACGCAGCTTATGCCTCAAATTTGACATCAGACGCCATCGACGGAGGCAGATAACTGATCTTGACCATTAAAAACAACCTTCGCCCTGGTCTCTCGACGACTCTACCCACGACAATGAACTCGACAAGCACCACTGAGTTGAAGAGGATAAGCCAAAGCTCGCTTCCCAATCATCTCAAAGATGAAATGGATTTTGTTGACTCCTCATTTTTTAAGACAGCGGGTCGGAAGCTGCCACGTCCCGAACAACTTAGTGCCTCGCGAGAAGGCATTATCATTATCTCGGAAATGCAGCCTGTCATCAAATTTGGACCACGTGTGACAATTGACGAAGCAGTGACAATGTGGATAGTTAGGAAGTGTCTTGGTTCTCAAGTTCCGGTTCCAGAGCTTTTTGGATGGCGTGTCTATCGGGACACTGTTTTTATCTACATAGAACTTATATCTGGAGTTACTCTGCAAGAATGTTGGAGACATGAACCTCTCAGACAAGGACGCTATCTGTGGTCAGCTTCGTGATATGCTTTCCTCCCTACGACAACTCGAACAAGAGAATACATTTATTGGTGAGTTAGAAATTCACGATTTAACAAGGCTTCTATAATTATTACCTCGTAGGATCTATTACTCGAGGTCCATTAATTGATAGAGTCTTTTATGATCGCCCAAAGGCCGGGCCATTTGATACAATTCACGAGTTTTACCACTGGCTCGAATGGCTTCCCCAACGATTCTTATCACTTTCCCAGAGATATCAAGATCCGTATCTTAATCTGATGCCGAAAGATACAGCTATTAAATTCACACATGCTGATGTACATCCTACCAACATAGTTGTCTCTACATCGGCCTTTGGTCCACCGCGGGTGCTTGCGCTAATCGACTGGGGCCAATCTGGGTGGTATCCAGACTACTGGGAATTCTTCAAAATGTGTTACACCACACACTGGCAAGACGAGTGGCAGAAAAGTTGGATTCCAAGGATGATCGAGCCTTATGAGCACGAAAAGTAGCTTATGGATGAATATACTGCAACCATCGGAGCTTTATAATCAAGGCTCTCAACAACAGCTCGAGAGCATCACGCTCCTTGAAACGAATTTTGATGACGGTCCCCACCGAAAGAGTTGTTGTGCACCAGGTCAAGATGCAGAATCCTAGCTCCCAGCTGTACGGCATGCAGAGCTGAGTGCTAACTACGGCGACTGAAGATCTTCAATTTTGACCATCTCCCCAGGAATTCGCAAGTCTGGTTTTGGCGAGCCCGAAACAAAACGCCAGAAGAGCCCGCCACACGGATTCACCTTCGCAAGGTCGTACAAGGAGACTTGCCGACAGTGACACCCATATCATCAAGGACCCTGGTCGAGACGCAGACGATGGACGGGATTGTGCTATGGAGGGATTGGGGACCTTGAGGGATGGGGAGCCGAAACGAGCTCCTTCTTGAGAGTGTGTAACAGTAGGAGCCCGAAACGGACCCTCCTTGAGACTTGTAAAAGACCGTGACGATCGGAGATTTGAAGGCGGGACCTCCAGGGGACGACTTTACAGCCCCAGTGACCCACTGTGCGATTTCCCAATGAAGAATGACAGTGCAGCTAATTAGTTGGTTCTAGATATAAGGCAACAACGGTCCACCGAAGTTGATGCGAAGAGGGGATGACTTCCATAATGGGTCCCCTTCCACAATCTGCTATTAGTAGAGCCAAATTTTAGTTTTCATACCTGACTTACTGAGCCATTGCTTTGCCCCGCGCTTCTACGTATGTAGATACGCCGAGCTTCGTTGGGCAAATACTTCGTCAGCATATACGGTTTGCCTAAAATCACATTTGGAGGGGAGCTCAGTGGGAGGGGGAAGGGTGGTGAAAGGTGGTGTCGCAGATGTAGCATGTGAAAAAAAGGGACCAGAGGTCCGATCAACTGGCCAATGTCAGAGGTACAGGCGAAGGTGAGAAGGGCTTGTTGGATTGACCGACTGCCCACCTAGGTACCTAGCACATACCTAGACACGAAGGAAGGTCCTTACAGGTAGGTACTTGTAGTCAGTGTGGCATATGCACAAGGGTGCTGTGGAGGGATGGAGGACTCTTCTAGGCACCGAACCTACAAATACGGGGTACTGCCTTTCGGAACCAGTTGCTTGCGCTGCGGGTTCTGGTGCCCGAGGCATCCCCCAGGATCTGCTTGTAGGCGTCCTTACAGCGCCGCAGGTTCAGGTCGATGCCTAATTCGGCCCGTCCATGGCTCTGCGTCAACGAGGAGATTCCAAAGTCAAATACTGGCCTCGACCAGTTGGCCCACCTGTGAGGACGATGATCATGGAGCCAGCTCGCCGATCCTGGGTTGAATCTTCTGATACTTCTTTCGAGTGTTTGGAAAGTTTGTTCTCTATAACAAGTACGTTGGCTCAATCAACTTCCAGGGGACGCATGCAGCCAAGGTACATCTAATATAAGAATCGAATAAACAGAAAAGAAATCGTGACACCAGCCCTTATGGACCCTCCATTCCCCAAGGGTTCCAACGCGGAGTTATTAAGCCAGGCTCGAGGCAATCGAGAACTCGGAATATAGGCGACTGCTCAAAAGCCATCCGTACCGCAAGGGCCGCGACATTCTCTCAACAGAGTCTCAACCTTGTCCGCCAACAAGTAGGTGTATATTCACCGTGGCACTCCTGCCACGCCTCATCAAGGCCTTCCCTTCACAAGCTGCCCCTCCTAGGGAATGCTACTCCTTCCACTGCTGCATCGTCTGTGAACCAGCTGACCTTCTCCCCGCCGCCTTCATTGACCAGTCCACAAGGTAGGTTTCTGCCCTCATCGTCCGCTTCCAGGATCTTCTTCAGAATATCCCTCTTCTCACCTCCAGTGGCGACAAACGCAATCTTGTGAGCATGTGTCAACACGGGCAAAGTCAAGGTGATCCTTCTTGGAGGCGGTTTCGGGCTGTCTTCAATCGCAGCCACCCAGGCGTCTGCTTCCCGCAGCAGTTCGTGGCCAGGAAACAAACTACATGTGTGGCCATCTGGCCCACAACCCAAGAGGATCAGATCAAAGATGGGCACTTTCACAGAGTCCTTGCTAGCAAATGTTGCCATCAGAACTTCTTGGTACTGGTCCGCCAGCTCTTGGGTGTTGCTGAGCTGCGTCACATCGATCGGATGGACAGTGGGCGTCCCTTGCTCGGGCGGAATTTTATCGAGAAGTTCCTTCTTCAGTAGCCCATAATTACTGTCCTTGTCATCGAAAGGTACGGCTCGTTCGTCTGCGAAGAAGATTTGCCATTTCGAAAATTGAGGCCCCAATGCGGGGTCTTCGTGGTGACCTGGCTGAAGGAGCGCCTTTGCGAGGGTTGCGGGAAGACTGCCGCCTGAGACAGCGACTTTGAAACAATCGTGTCGGTGAAGGGCCGCCTTTTGGCAGGAGAGGATATAAACGCGCAGATGCGCGGCGACCTCGTCGACTGTGGGGTAGCTAAAGAGCTTGGGTTGTTTGCCCATTGCTATGTGATTTTTTTTATCTCTTTTCTGGTGGTGGCGGGGCTGCCTCCCGCAAGCTGCAACGGCGCAGTTTGTCCCTCGGTACTGCGATGAACCAATTCGTCCTCCGTCCAACGGTATTCTTCCGGGTGGGATTTTGGAGTGGATGAAGTGTAAAGATCACCTGAGGATGTGCACCTGCAATACACGAGATCGAGTTGTATTGGAGGATCTGAATAGCGAATCTGAGGTGGGGGGACTATCTTTGGGTGGAAATTTGGTGATGTGCTTCGAGTGAGGCAAATTGCGAATGAGATCGAGGTTGTTGAGGAAGGAGTGTGAGGAACAAAGGGAGAGTGAAGTGAGGACAAAGATTACTTGAACCAAGTGGTATATCTTCACACTGGACGCAGTTTCAAGGAATGAAAGTATACCGTCTTGTCGCAAAACTTCGCAGTTGACGATCCAAAAACGTGGGGTCGAATTTGATCTTGGTTGCACCAGATTGTTTCCCAAAACCTGACGTCATGGAAAACTTGTCAGACAGCAGAAAAGCACAAGGGTTGATTGGTGCTGCCGAGTGGGAAATGCTACATTTCCATTATTGTCAGACAGTAAACCTTGAGCAACTATTGTACATAGAGTGATAAGCTCGGAATGCTGATGGGTGCTGACTTTACTCGAGGTGAGTGACTAAGCCATTACTTGTACAGCTTGCTACCTAGGGTGTTAGGTACGCAAATCCAGATGAGGACCGGAGCATTGGTAGATGAAGGCTTGCTTGGTACTTCTTTCTTGTTGCATTGAGTGATTAAATGCCCTTTCATATGGCGCGGAACCAGAAATCCGGTGAGAAGATATCCTCGTCTCGTGGGACAGGGAATGACAATCTTCACCTGCAAATTCTGGTGAGTTAATTCTCTTGCAGTAAGGTGATATCCGGAACGATCTTGATTACCCCTGAGAATGCCTCATATCCCAAGTACGAGGTACTTTATCCATTTGTGCCTCATGTCTGATCATGTGGATGATCATGTGTACTCTGTGCTGTCAACGGATCACTAGAGCCGACAGCCATTGTGGATCATGGTCCCGGGATTTCCTGGTACTCTCGGCCTTCAGAAAACCCGCGTTGACCTCGCAGAGGTGCCCAACAAGGGGTAGGGCTGGACGGAGTGGCTGCTGTGGCATATTCGTCCTCTCCGAAACCAGATCGATCTCCTGCAACTCGTCTCCTCTCCAAAGGACGTACAACTACGAGGTACGAGTACAAACGCCTCGGTTCTATCGGCCCAGCAACCTAACAGTGACAGATCGGAGATGATGAATAGGCTGCTAGTGAGAAGATTAGGCGTGGCCGGGCCCCAGGTTACCCCTCCAGCTGTGGCGTTCACCAATAAGACGCCCGATAGTGCCCGGAACATAAGCCCGCCAGTGAAGAAAACCAGTTCGGAATAGGCACAGTCGGGTCCTCTTCAAGCCCACGACGAGCCATGATTGGGGATCAACAGCCCGGAAAAGGTCCAACAGTCCCCGGGTGGAAGAGGCGTCTTCGGCGTGAAAGGGGGCCTGGAGCCTACGAGGTACAGTAACCATGGTCCGTGGAGTTCCCAGCCAGTGCTAAGGTTCTCATGCCGCCGCGCGTAAAGTCGATTTGGTTTCCTGCGATCGAGCTCGCGGGTGGTCATCGACCATCTCACATTCCACTTATTGGAAGAATGCCATCTTTGATTCCCATGCCATCGAAGATTTCAAGACTCTTGTGTGCCTCCCTAACCATCATCCTCAACCCTCATTTGTCCTCCGTCCCGTCGATATCCAGTTTTGACCTGCACTAGTAATTCCCATCCCACCCCTGCTCGCGTTTCATCGCCTACATCCAAGGCTTCCCTCACGAGAACCGTCCATGTCCATATCACAATTTGTTACTATCCCCGATCTCTTGCGCTGATTTCTGCACTTTCCACGCAATCTTATTATCCGCTCTCGACCAGTATTCCTGATCTATTGCCGCCTCTCCCCCTTGATTTCTACCATACCCTTAAACCATTTGAGAAGGGGACGATTCCGCTTGAAGCACCCTTCAGTGTTATCCTTGTACAAACTGCGACCTGCGAGCGCCTTCTATATTCTCAGAAATGGCTTCGTCGACATCTTCTTCCCTCTTGCAGCTTCAGACGTTGGCAGCCAATGGCTCCAAAGCCACCAAAATCACCCCCAAGTCCAATAACAGCGACGACAGCATCAACACCCTGTCATCGAGCGCTTCCGCTTCACCCAAGTCCTCCCTAGACATTGTTCGCTGCTCTCGATGTCAACGATCCCTGAGTATTGATACTTCGCTTCCTGCTCAGAACAGTGGCGCAGTCCGATTCGGCATGAACTCATATTACTGCCAAAGATGTGCCAACGTGGTTGGCTTTGTCAAATGAATCGATCTATTCTGTTCGGGGCCATCCTTTTCCAACCCCCTCCTTTCACTCCTTCCTCCGATTGCAATTCCTCCTAAATTTCCACTCTGGAGCACTGGGAACAAACAGATTGAATACAATTGAGACATGCGACCAGCGAGTGAGGCGGAGAGATGAAGACGCCTGGGAACAAAGGACATCTCGTACTACAACAAGTACAACACACGGAGAGCAAATGCAGATTTTGCCCTATTGGACACGACTCAGGGCGATGGATATTCGGGACCTGTCGTGGGATCTTCTATGCAGGATGACCTCTCAGCGGTACAACAGAGGCAAACCCGTGAGAATGGATCAAAAGCTGCAATATTATTGGACTTTTGCAGCGAACAAACCCCGGTGGACTGCTTTAAAAGGGTACCAGTTTTCATAGAAGGCTGGAGGCTGCTGCCACTGGTTCCGATCTTGGTGTGATGACAAGACCGCGGGTGCACAAGGTGCATATTATCTTTGCCACATTTTTTGGACATGAGCGTGTAAAATACCACTGCGCAAGGACAACTGGTGTATTTGGGACCCGGGCGTTGGAATCTGAGCGTTGGAAGCGTTTGTTTGGTTTTGCATACATGTATTCCTTATCTCACTGGCCTATTTGCCAACATCTCGGTACTGTTTTCCGCGTGACCACGCCACATTACAACAGTTTTTAGGCAGTATCAAAGAATGGCTCAAAGACGTTGCAATAGTCTCTATGGTCGGTCTTCGCCACGGGAGATGAGCGTGGTTTGCGTCACGCATTATCGCCCACACTCCGGAAGCAAACCTGCTGAAGGGCGACGCTTGATGCGGGAGCATGTCCCTTTTGACATGCTGACTGGTCAATTATTCCAAGATCCATTTTCCAAAATGCAAGAGCGACGACACACGGACGACTTCAACTGATGCTGATCGGTGACCGACATGATCGATGCTTGGCTTCTCCAGTCTGAGCAAGCTTCAGTCCACCCTCTTTATGCATTTTCATCGCCACCCAGGAGCGGAAAGTCGCACAAGCAGCTAGCTTGAGCCTCCAATGAAAACGGACGACATTCCTTCGTTCAACGGTCGAGATCTCGATGAGATCAGCTCCCCAAACTTTGCATATGCGGATCAGATCCTAGTCGCACATAAATGCACCGAATTTGTCCCTCGCCTCAGAGCGGATTCCAGAGTTCAGAGATTCTGCGGGCCTGCTGTACCACCAGGTGGGAAATGGGGCGCGGCGCCCTCCAAGATGCCAGGAGGACGCCGATATAAACTAGAATTCCGGTTTGCTTGGACAAGGAGGGAAAATGGGCAACACCGCACCTCGTGTCAAACCAGTGCGGCCAGCGTGTCAAACTGGTTCGCCCGCAGCCACTAGATGTGTGATGATGGCATGAAGTTACAAACAGGGTGTCTTCCGTCTCCCCGGCCTTCCTACTTGCGACTCGACAGCAACATGGTCCTTGGAAACGGCCGAACATGATCCCTTTGGGCGTCTCCTACATGCATTACAGGGAATCGAAGACCGACTTTTCTGGCGTTCCAGCCGACCCTGGCAAGCCACCAATGCACTGCTACGCGAGAGCGTATAAAACTCCAAGGGACTAATAGGGTGTGTGGCAATTACACTGTCCTCCCCTCCAGAAGCCTTCCGGAGCATTCTTTGCTTCTAGTGCGCTCTCTCAAGAGGCCGCTCAACGGTGATGAGCAAACAGGCTGGACACTTGCACCGTCTTTTCTCTTGAGATCGTGGGAAAATTGCCTGACCCGAGGTTGGTGTACGATCATCCCAGCAGGGGTTAAAACTCGGATGCTTCGCAAACATATCTTCAGATTGGGAACACGGCCATGTTGCCCTTGTCACCAGTCTTTCTCCATTTCAATGACCGAATCGATCTTTAGCGTTTGGGCCCGAATGTCTCTTATAAGCTCACGAGAGCCTCTGGACCCGGTCGAACCAAAGAATCTTGTCTTGACTTGCAGCAAGCCCTCGTTCTTTTACGTTAGGCCCTGCCTAGGAATTGCTCCGGCCAGCCTCTTTGCACACAATATGGGGCACTCTTGCCGATGGCGACAATTGTTGTTGACAGATTTCAAGGGTCCATTCTCCATGCGCATGCCTGTCAAGGGCCTTCCTCCGCGAGACATCTAGCTCGGAATGGGTTTTCTGGGTTCACTGACGTTCTCCTATTACTGTAGCGACTTCGATTGGACGCCATCGCCCCCTCGCCAAGTGGCTTGCAGACAAACTCCTCCTATATTCTGGTCGAGCGTTAGACAAGGATATCCCGGAATTTCCGTGTCCGATATAGCGCGCCTCTCACTCACTATCGTGGGAGGCTTGCTCAGTTGGCATGGCTGCTTGGTGGTCGGCTTGCTCCAAGAGAGAGGGAGACGCCTCATCGTCTGATATGCAAGCCAGATGTGATCTGATATCAGATTTCTTCCGATGGAGGTCACCTGCGAGCCTCAACGCAGCCTTTGTTTTTGAACCTCCTATTGGGTTCGATCCAGAACTTTGCTGCCATCTTCTCCACCGCAGCGAACCTGAATCAAGTCGTGGCCACGACATCCTCAACTAGACAAGAGATGTACTGCATTGGGAAGTCAAGCCATTGTGTATCATGGTCGCAAAGGCGTGGGTAGGTCAAGTCTATAAATCAGTCTTCAGAAGCTCTCAAAGGTTGGTTTTCTCCTCAAAAAAAAAAAAAAAATTCGTTCTGTACCAGAAGTCCCAGCCAAGGGAATTCACGAGTCGTGCCTGCTGCTGGCTTCCCACTTGACATCTGGGCTCGTATTTTGTTGCTGAGCCACCTAGCCGAAAAGAAGATCCATGATTCCACCTCCCGACCCTTGTCCTCCCTAGGGCTACCTGGTTACTGCTTGATAGCCTCTTCCTCTTCCTAAAGCAAGCGACCCTCCTGCGTTATCTGAGGGGGAAGCGGCTAGAGTTCCACTATCAACCTGGCCTATATGTATCAGTCGGAATCTATAAAGGTTGACCTCCACCTCTTGTTCCCACACAACTGCGGTGAAGGCGTTTGCCAGCAAGAGTGTCAAATCCACTGGCCGATCTCGAGTTATATTGTGGATGAAAGACAAAGAACAGCTAAAAGCTTTGACGAGAACCCTGGGTTAGCTTTGAAGCATTGACTCTGTCAGTCGTTCTAGCATCCTTGAGAAATGCCTCCGAGGGAGGAACGTCCTCGAGCTCGGCATTCGAGCAAAGACGAGCAGCATTATATCATCCTCATTCAAGATGTAGGTCAAGGGGAAGGTGATAGGCCCCTTTGATGCGTCTCCAAGGCTGACCTGAATATCCTAGATTCCCCGCCACTGTCGATGGCAAGAGCTCAAGGACATGACGAGGAGTCTGGGAGGTGAACAAAGCCTGAAAGCTGAAGTGTTCAGCGCGGGTGACGGGACCCAGTTGGGCCATTGCACCATCAAGGGTAAGGCTGATGCCGTCAAAGTCTATGGTATGTCCAATTCCCAGAACTACCGGGCACGCGCTCACAAGACATAGAGAATCTCTGCAAGCAAGGCTGGAATGGCCAACGTGTGCGTGTCAAACTGGTTGCCCAAGAGAAGGACGGGAGCTTGAGAAAAATACAAGGGCCAAAAGAAAGTAATGGGATCATCACGTCGGAGAGACCAACAGGGTTTTATCTTCCAAGCCTACAAGGGCCTGCTACGACGACACGGTCCTCTGCGTATGTCTTTCGGGTCAGATTGCTATTTCTTTCTAACCTTTTGGAAAGAAACCCTCTCTATACGACCTCTGCTCATCAACAGGCATCCGTAAGCTACCCAACACCGTACACAACAATGGCAACTTGGGCTGCTCAACCAGCGGTACCTTCACACGCTTCTACTATGGCTCCAGCTACTGCAGTATACCCATCTGGAGTCTGTCCGCCTCGACCTTCATATCTACCACATTCGTCCCATCCAAGCACCATGGCTCCCCCAACGCCGTACAACACTCGCTTCAATAGTGACTCTGCACAGCCTTCCTCGCCACCGTCTGCTCCTCCCCTTGTCCGTCGTGGCAATGACGGCAGCAAAATATTCATCTCTGGACTACCATATTACCAGTCCGAGAGTGAACTGCGAGACCTCCTCAGACGCTACGGCAACGTTTTCTATCTTGAAATCCACCCTGACAGCCGCAATCCCGGTAAGAATAAAGGCACCGCACGGGCACGATACAAAACTCCAACCGAAGCCCTCAGTGCCGTCCGTGACCTGGACGGCAGATACCTCTCTAATCGCAAGATCAGTGTCAAACAGGAGAAAGACGAACCTATGATGACCGCAGCGGCTGGGAGTTCAAGCTCTGGCTCCGGTTCATCAAGAAGACGGTGGCAGGAGACACAGGGTGGGACTGGCTCCTCGACGCAAAAGAAGAGCGTGGCATCTTCCAAGACCGCCAGTTCGAAGACAAAACGACACACCGCTGCGCCTTTGAAGGAGCCAGCGAGAGAGTCATCTCGAGCTGCAAGGAAAAGATCAGGACATAGCAGTGGCTCAATATCCCCAACAGGCCCACTTGTTGTCAATGGCGCGAGATGTTCTTCGACTCGACGAGGTAGCTGGGATGAGAAATCCGCCGATGACAGTGATGACAGCAGTGACGATAGTGAGGGGAGTGAAGAGGGCGTTGCGCTAGTAGCCGAAGGAGAAGA
>WJFF01000187.1:45903-59773 GCA_011800825.1 Fonsecaea pugnacius | reverse complement strand
AATGCTGCACCTTATGCTCAGTGCATGGTCCGCACTCGTAGTCTTGACTGCCTAGATAGGGAGGTAAGTCATAGGCAGCTATCTATCTATATAAATGTCTCGGCTTCATTTCCCACCTCTTTGGACCTTTATCTTCATCTTCTTCCTCCAAGATACCAGGTATAAATATCGAGCGAGAACCTTCCTTGTCTACAACCAACCGACCTTGTGTGAATTGCAGCTTCAAGGCGGATATCAATAACCTCCTGGCCAACAACATAGTCTCTTCCCACAATCCAAAAGGGAAAAAACCACCGCAAACCCAACCCTACAAAATCATATATGCCCGCCGAGAGTCTAGACAGCCTCATCATCTCCCCCGACGACTTCCAGCGATATAATGGCCACCACGCCTTACACACTCTCGAACTCCCCCGCCCTCCAGGTGACGAGTCCACTCTCCGCGTCGACCCCAAAGCCACTCCTGACGATATCGCCCAATGGCTTCGGCGACCAGGGGCAAACCAACAAGACCCGAACAACAATGGTACCATAAAGATTCTGCTCATCCAAACTCATAACCAGTCGACTGCCAAACGGGCCCCGAGTATTTTGTCGAACCCCATGACGTTACCCCAACGACTATCTGAACCTCAGACATCTCAACATCAGAAACAGGCCGAGTTCGTCATTGAAATCCTCAACAACCTCGACCTTCCACTCGCAGCGTTCGGATCATACCTGAAGGCCCATTTGACGTTTGTTTGTGTCCCGTCCTTTTCATCACATTCGCAATCTGATAATGATGCAAGAAATACATCGACATCCTACTATTGCAGTGGGACTAGTTGGACAGTGACGTGGTCTCATAATCTTGCAAACAGACACACCGCAGCTGTCATGTGGTATCGGGAAGGCGACGGAGACCGGCGAAAGAATGAGGTCCTTGCAGACCTTCTCCGTCTGCAAACTCACCTATCTCATCCAATGCTGCTTGGCTATGTAAAGACCAAGGTGTCGTTGAGTTTCACCTTCGACATGTTGGACGACATGAATCGCGAGACTCTTGCTCTAGAACAAGACATCGGGTTCCCCACGTGGAACTGGGTGCTTGATCGTGTTGAACCAGGACGTGGTGTTTCCGAAACTCAAGACCTCGCTGTCGAAGGGTTCAATATCCTTTCCGGTAAGCTTACAAACATCAGGTTTCGTCTCAAGACCTTCCAACAACAAATCAAATTCATTTCACGATGTAACAATCAATATCGACAGTCACTCGACCCAATCGCGTCGAATTTTCAATTAGCTTGGCGAGAATGTGAAGAACTCGACCATTTCATGAATGTCATGTGGGACTATACATTCATTCATCTGTTCGACGCCGACTCCTTAGGCGAAAGACTTCACAATGCCATGGCTTCTGTCTTTCAATTGACCACGCAACGGGACTCTCGCGCGAGTCTCGCAGTCGCTGACATCAACAATGAGCTCGCATGGCAAGGGAAGAATACCAACAAGGCAATGAGGACAATTGCATTTGTATCCTTGCTCTTCCTGCCTGGAACCTTTGTCGCTTCGTTCTTTGATACTCCGATTTTCAATTTTGCTGTACCGCCAAATCACCAGCAGATCATCGTGCCTCTGCCATTTGCGATATACTGGACGGTGAGTATTGTCTTGACGTTGGGTTTGGTATTAGTGTGGATCAGCTATCTTCGACGGAGTAAAGAGATGGATCTACGTGAACGCGAGATTGAAAGACAACAGTTTCATGAGCGGATCAGGAGACGGCAGCCAGGTGGTCCTGCGGCTATGTTGTTAGAAGGCAGAACTGTCAGCAGCACCAGCTACAAGTCTTTTGAAAGGCGATCAGCCTGGGAACTCTTGACGAGGAACAGGCCTCGCGATGACCAAACATCGAAGATCGGGACGAGAGGTCGGAAAGTCCCAGAGGAGCTGTATGGAATCCCACTAATGCGGCAATCATACCAACCGCCCGAAGTCGGTATTGGGTCAATGAAACCGGCCTATCTCAGCTCCAAAGGACACAAGGAAGGCAGCTGGCTGTCGACAGTGTAAGAGTCGAACCTTTGATTCGGGATTTGCGAGAGTTCTGCTAGGTCCAATGGTGGGTAATGGCGTTTACCAGTGTGCTGTCTCATATTCTGGGGATATCCATCATAAGTGTTGATGATGATTGATGATGACCTGTCCTGATAGTCAATGAGCAATGAATACTTTGAACGAGACTGTGACTGCGTTGCGTCGCTCATACTATGTGCCTCCTGCCAAGCTTCTCGCCAAGTCTTTGCCAAGCCCCAGGACCGGAATGACGAGGCTGAACAACTTCAATTTCCCCCTTTTGTCTTTCTGGCGTCATGACTTTTCAGCTTCCACAATTTTCCATCCACAAAATGCTGCAGCAGTTCTCCTCAGGCACGGGCCAGCAACTGAAAGTCCGCAGTACCCACCTTCATTTTGCTAATACCATGTCTCCCCTGCGGCAGCGAAGCGGATTCTCATGTGTTCTGTTTCAAGGAGCAACCAGGAACGAACCACAATCTACCCCCTGGTGCCACCTGCCGGGACTCAGGGAAGCTCACCTACGAGGTACCCGTACTAGTCGAGGATGAGTACCGAGTTCTCCCAGTCGGGGTAATCTACTACACACCCATGATAGGTCTCAACCCATTCATTTCTGAACACTACTTCAGTAGGTACTCAACAGCATCATGTTGAAGGGCTTTGCTTCAAGCTTGTGGACGTGCCCGAAATTACCATATCTGGTGATACAACGTTTGATGATGCTTTCTGCATGAATCCTTTTGTGTCCTTTCTACCTGAAGAAACAGGAGACCGCGTGACACGATGGAATGTTTGCTACGGGGAGTCCCATGCCGGTTCTCACCGCTTCCCATTTCCATGAGGTACCTTTGTCTTCGTTGGTTCATGGTTCATGATGCCCTGCAGCTTTCTTGCGTGTTCCTGATTGAAACGGCTCTCCAGCTCCGCGTCGCGGGTCCACTTCATCATGACGTCCCATTATTGTTTTGACGGGATTCAAGTCCAGGAAGCGGGGGAAGTACCCTTGTTCCCCGGGCTAAACCTCCATGTTCCGAAGCATGCCCTGTCAAGGCTGTGCTGTGGCCGATCGCCGGGGTCCCAATAAATGTTAGATCGCACTAACACGACAGATCTAGAGGTTCTGGGCCTCACGGATCGAGCAATCACGTCGTCACGAGTCACTAAACCTTTCCTCTCCGCAGGGATCCGTTACACTGATAGCCTGTTCCTGAAGAAAACAAGCCTCGTTTCACGGGGACTGAAAGTTGAATCTCACCGCTCTGGTTTTGAGATCGAAGATCGATCTGCAAAGTGACCAGGCACCAGCCCACGCGATGGGGATGGGCATGGACCAGGTCAGCACGCACGGACAGAGAGAGTCTCCTCGAAATAAAGAGAGAAAACTGATGATTCATCAAGACACGGTTTCAGACAAGTTTCTCTCATGGGCGAGCTGAAGTGATGACGAGGGAAGAATACTAGGTAGGACGATGAGCAAACGAACCAGGAACCTTCACCCACGTCACCACGGGATGATGCATTGGTAAAGGCACACAGACCATCATCAGATCCTGGATTGGGGACATCGCCAGAAAAAGATCGAAGACATTTTTGTCTATATAAACGGTGCATCTCTCCCAGGTTCAAAGCACATTCTCATCATCCATCCACCATCAGTACCATCATCGCAACGCAAAGCACCTCATAAACCAACAACCAAACTTCTCAATCAAACCCAAAGACTATCAACATGTCTGACTACAAGCCCACTGGTACGAGTTATCCCATCCCCTACAAGAATCCGTGACAACGGACATTTAACACACTCCCCCTCTTCCCCCTTCCCCCGGCCCCTCTATTATTCACCCAGCTCCTCTCCCTATACCAGGGGATCCGGATATCACTTCCACATCCACATTTCCACTTCTTTACTGCACCTTCTTTCCCCCTTCCCCCTCCCTCTTCTCCACTCCGAAGTGTTTCAGCTGGTCCAGTCCTCTCACCCCCATTTCCATCCCACTATTCCACTTATCCCAAGCTAACCCTCATCTTTTCGGAAATGTACAGAACACGACGGTCTCCGCAAGGACGGCCAACCCGACCAGCGCGTCAACCAACCGGGCTTCGCGCACGGCAAGGTCGACCCCGTCGAGGCTGGCAAGAAGGGCGGCCACTCCTCCGGCGGCGGCACCTCGGACTCGTCCAGCTCCAGCGGTGGGAGCAGTGAGAATTCCCAGGGCGCGGCCCACTTGGGCGGTGAAGGATTGAGGAAGGATGGGGAGCCAGACCAGCGTCTGAAGATGAACCAGGACTCTTAGACAGGGTACCTTTTTGACAGAGAGATTGGAATTGTGAATGCGCAGCAATGAACGATGGGTTCGGAGGAGTTATGATCTAACCCTCACTGCACTGGCTTGTCACCATCCATCACAGTGTATACCTACCCAGTCAAGTAGCAATAGGTCGTTCTAGGACTGTATTCATCTATTCCATTTTCTGGGATATTGAGGTTTCAATTTCTTGTAATTCTGTGATAATGTTCTTCGTCATATCTCTCCGTATCTTTATCTGATATACGAAGAAATATAAACACGATTACCGAAGCTGTGAGCTTGAAAAGAAGAAAAATATTTGGGTGTCGTGGTAAATTACATAGTGAAAGTCTTGTCCCGTCCAATGTAGCCATCTCAATTCATATCCCCGAGGCCATTCTCATGTTCGTTTCCCGTAGGTGCCTCGTCTTATTATACCTGTACTTCCATCAATGTTCCTGAGTAATCTTGATCGACCATCTAGCGCCATTGCTAAAACTTTCAAGTCTATCTGTCATGCATTTTCATCCATCCTGCATATACCAGTCGAAACGTCGCCTCCTTTGACAGCGTGCCGCCAGGTAAGGTATAATACGCTCAAAACAATGAAGTCATGACTCACATCCGAGTCTGACAATGGAAGTTGGTTCATCCATCTAGGTGCCGGTGTAATCCTGAGGAGCTGTGTTCGCAAACACATAGTTTTTGGGCTTCTGTTGAGCCAGCTGTTGAGCAACATGTGCATGTTCCTCTCTTTGATTTGGGAATTCTTGAATATAGAACTCCGTTTTCTTCTGTTCCACGTGGGACACATAGTCAACTTCAGACTTGTTGTCCGAAGGCAGGACAAATTGTTGAAATTGGCCATTGAGTCCATCACATTGATGTGGAAACCCGATCGAAGCAATTTGAGACACGGGAAATGACGACACTTCTGGCGATGTCAAAGGGGCATCCGACCAACTGCTGTTGGTGAGTGGTCCAGCTGAGTAGGGAGGTGTGTAGTCCGTGAATGCCGCGTATTGCGGAGGAGCAGAGGTCGGGGGAATGAGAGACTGCTGCGATTGGGCTCTGTTCATGAAAGCCGCCATCATTGGTGTCACCGGAGGTGATGCTGTTGCAATCGAAAGGGTTTGGGGCGGCCGCATGGAATATTGGCTGGGCATATCCATGGGTTGTGCAAAGAACGGGTTCTTTTCCGGATCCATCATGTAACCAGTCGAGACGTGGTCTGGCGACAACAACGGTTCTGACAATTCTCCTAGAGATGTTGTTCCCATTGTTTGTTGAGCCATCAATTGGTTGAAAGCCTCTGCTTCAGCAAAAGTTGAAGCACACATGGGCGACCTTTGAGCCGAACTGGCCTTTCGGATTCCTGCATATCTTGAGTGAAGGCTTTGGCCGGCGGACTTGACGTGTCGAACACTATGTGTTCCTTGAGGGCTCATGATACTCTGGCGGAATGTCGGAGAAGCTGATGTCATTGCTCCGTAGGACCGGCTTCGAAGCGAGGCCGACGTCAATGCTGCAGGCCGGGGTCTCTTTCTTCGCGCGGCGATGTCGAGGGGCCCACTTTGCGGAGGACAGATCGCTTCTGGCACCCGCTGGTCTGCCAGCAGGCTGGGCGCATCATTCGCAAGAGCAAAGTGACTGAAGTTGTTCGAGAGATCTTCCGTGGTTGATGGACGCCGCGAACCGGGATACGAAGGCATAGTCAAACCTGGGGAGGGCAGTGCCGTCACAGGACTCTGGTGACTGTGCATGCCTTTCGGCGTAGCAAGGGATTCGCGGAAATCTTCGGGTGTTACCACAAAAGAATCTTGCCCATAGTCGGCCACTTGATCAATAGGGTTAGGGTCTTGAACCATATTCTGTTCCGTCACGTCGTTGTCGAAGCCAAAATCGAAGGACGTGTCCTGAAACGTGATCGGAGAGGGATATGGGACGGTTCTAGGAGACCGATTTGACCAGTTTGGCATATTAGATGTCGATGAAGCGGTGCGTGGGTCGTTTAATCGAATGGGGAGCTGCATAGGTGCAGCTTGTGTTGGAATCTCCAGAGATGATATAGCAGCAGCTTGCGGCTGAGCCACTGGTTGGCTTTGTGCTGCTTTGGCCTGCCCCAGTGCACGTTGCAACGAGTTCCAACTAGCCTCTTTCGGGTTGTCGACAACCTTTATCGGTGAAGGTGATGTGTGAGCAGTAGAAACTGATGCCGCAACCGAGACAGCGCTCGACTCCTTCGTAGGTGAAGCAACAGATGATCTGGGAGAGATAATTTCCCGCGTCGAGGAGGCTTCAGCCAGAGCGAGATCTTTCCCCTCTTTCGAGCCAGACTTGACCGCTGCATGCTGGGCTTCGTATTCTTCTTGCCTTTTCTGTTGCTTCGCCTTCGCCCGACGATTTTGGAACCAGTTCTATAATGCGGTTAGTTGACAACCTATGGACACGCAATATAATTGGCACATACCCCAACCCGAGTAAGCTTCAAGTTTGTCTGGATAGCCAATTCTCTCTTCAACTGTGAGCTGGGTTTGTGATTCGCCTGGAAATGGGCTTCGAGGATCTCAGCCTGTTCCTTGGTGAGTCTTGGTCGTGTAGAGATCTCCTGAGACTCTCCAAAATCATCCTGCATCATCCCTGCATCCCCGAAATCGGCATACTCCGCTCCACCGTAGGGCATATAAAAGTCGTCCACAGGCTGTTGAGCATGGGTCATGTAGGCTTGGTATTGGACTTGTGGGTATATGAACTGTGACTGAGGTTGCGAGGCAAAGGTAAACGTATTTTGCTGCATGTAGTCCATGTTGACCGCCGGTAATGATTGATAGGTTAACACAGGGTTTCTTCGCAGAGGTTCCTCAGCAGTGAGCAGAAGACCGTCTGCTCGAGTTGCAAAGCTGCTGCCTCTTTCCGCCAAATAGCCTTTCTCTTTGCGAGCAACAGAGGCCGCAACTAGTGGGTGCGCAGTAGCAGGGTCGAGGTGGTGAGGTAATGGATTAGACATGCAGCATCTCAGTCAACGAGCAAAGGACGAAGTCGCTTGGATTGAAGGATCTGCGAGGGCTCGAAATCAATAAGGCTTTTGGACCGTCTGACAAGGTAAGGAACGACTTGGGGTGAGAGACGGCGAGGGAGACGAGGTTGTCCAACAGTATCTGAAGAGAAGGAACGGATAGGTGAGTCCAGCAGAGGGAGGTACGATGCGAATGTCGCAGTCGGTTGCACGGATTGAGGCCTGCTGTCGACAAGAGCAACGTCGTGAGTATTGAGGCGGTCCTCCAGTGGTACAAGGTCAGGACGACAGAGCTGTAGATAGATAGGCTCGATAGAAGTAGACCAAGAGGAGCAAGACAAGTGGGCGGACTCGGGGGATTTTTAGATTTAGAGGCGGCGGTCGCGAGGGATCAAGCGAAAGGTACGAAGGGTACGTCGCACCCTTTAACGAGGTTCCAAGACTGGGGGAGATAGGAAATTCTGAATCCAGGCGCCGAAGGGGGGCGTTTTGAAGTTCAATGAGATGGTGACGGGAGAGTGACCCGGAGAAATAGATGAAGCAATCGAAGAGGATGTCTTGATCGTCCTTCGCCCAGTACACAACAAAAAACAAAATGTCTGTGACCATCCAAAGCGCGCTCTGGATCTTTTGATCAATCGCGACGTGGGAGAGAGTGAGAGACTCACTTTCTCGCAGAGCAACAAGAGACAAGCAAGCCAATTCCCCACCGCAGAGAATCGCAGTGGAGGATCCAGCGCAGTCAAGCTACTTGGTGGACGACAGGGGCGTCAGGGGATCCATGAAAGCGGAGACGAGCCAGTCAGCCACGGCGGAACCCATTGCGGGTGGAGCTGCAGGCTAGCCCTCGACCATCAAGGTTCCTGGTTGCCCCTACATGCAGGAGCGTCAAGGTTAAACATTTTGTGAGAGTTGCAGGTGGTAGAGGGTTGATGGGGGGATGGTTTGCATGGAGGGGAAGAATAGGCGCTGGGAAGGGGACCAAAAGGTGAATGAAAGGACTTGTACGCAAGCACGCAAGTCGAGTTCCCCCTCTTCGCAGGCTGCAAACCTGGCCTGCGGAACGAAGCGCCCTCGGAAAAGGAATCAGTCACTGATGTCGACCACTGAAGTCGACCACTGAAACCACGTCAGAAAATACGACTTGCACCCCTCCCTCGGCTGTTATTCCCTAAATCCAAGTACCGAGTACCTGCAGACACCTCGTACCTCCGGGATACCATCTGCGCAGTCCACTCATCAAACCTACTCCCACACCAAACAGATTGACGCTCGTCTCTCCCGCGCTTCTGTCTTTGTATCCCGCGTTCTTTTGCTTTGATTTGTTTTTCGGGCTTGAGTTCTCGACCTGCGTTGACTTTTCGATAGTGCCGCCTCGTCCCGGGGAATGGGAACGTTGACAGAGATCCCTGCGAGCCCTGGTCTGACCTGGTCGGCGCCAATGCAGGAACCGTATCGACAACAAGGGATCCCCATGCTCAGAGCCAGCCAGTCTGCGGCTGCAATTTGAGCCCAGGCTAAGTAATCAAGCTCCACCTGGTGGTCCCTTCGGGCCCTTCAGGCACTGCTCACTCCTCAAACACCCTGGCCACTGTCTGGCCAACTTTTTCATCCGGTCTAACCCGTTCTGCCCAGGTCTCAGCCCAAAGAGCCTCCTGTGCCACAACCCTGCACCGAGCGAGGAACAGTTGTGGAGGTGACCTGCCAGTGACAAAAGCACAAATCCGAAACCCCTCGCTGAGGAGGCGTTCGAAGGGAGATGAGCCGAGATGAGTTGTGGCCATGCGCAGAATTAAAATCACCCCCGAAAGACAAAAACTTTAAAGGACAATCTGAGGGCGATTAGATTTTGTCTGACTGTACCTTTTTGATTGCGCCTGGACCCGAGAGTCGAACGCGTCTCAGAGTCGAGATCTGTCAAATGAATGACGTGCCAGTCGCCTGTTGTTAGGGACTTCGGAACTCTGGCGCATAGATACAAGACGAAGGCAAAACAACAGGTTGGGCACTCCGAGTCCACAGTCTCCATCGGCGGTCGATGATCCTCTATCTCCTCACGAAGCTAACCACAACATGCTGCCCCAGGCGAATGGCGAATATCGATATCGATCGCACGAAATCTGGGCGCCTCGCATTGGCTTCACAGCAAAGGCCTCTGAGACGATTTCACTGAGTACAGGCCTCGAATACAAGCAGACATTTCTTCAATGCGCAGAAGCGCGAGCGCCTGTGTTCCTCACCTCGTATCGCGAGAGTAGATACGCAAATCATCGACGATCATCCGGCTCCAAATAGATGGTGATCCTCAGTCGAGGTACACAAGCTTCCGTTCCCATGCCTTTGGATCTTGGCCCATTTTTTGACTCAAGTCGCGTCCCTGTACGAGGCACTCCTTACCCCGTATGCATGTACTTGGACAGACGCATAACACAATCTGTACCTGCAGCTGTGGCGGAGGCTCCCGCAGCAACCAGAGGCAGCTGAAGCCCCCCAATCCAACAACTGGACTGGCATGCCGAGCCCATTTTCGTCGTCCACTCAGTGGTCGCCATGCCAAAGTTTCCCTATCACGCATGTCCGTCACGAGCCACCATCACTGCATCCACTCAGACTTGGCCGTTACACGCTCAGGCAGCGACATGCACGAATTTTGTCCTCTTACACGTCGTTTTCCAGACGCGCGACAACAGACAACTCCCTGCATTGATGTGAGATGAGATGGAACTCATGCAGGGGCTTTCTTTTTCCTGAACAATCGTCTATGAGTAGCTGCTGATGGAAAACCCTGTGCGAAGCAGATTTGCCCTGCGGCACAATGCTATCCCTTCGCATTCCAGGCCTTGAAAATCAGCCCAGGTGGTCCCTGAAGATTGCTGACATATGCAAGGAATCTGTGACTTGGACCTCAACCACCAGGAGCACAAAATCAAAGACATCAATTTCGCATCGCCCCAACTGGCTAGTGCTCCCTTCGGCCTTCGTTCAACTCGGCGGAAGGAATCTGTCAGCCTTACGACTAGAACACTTCTACGAGTACCGAGTACGCCCTTCTTTCCTTGCCAACCTCGTCTCTCGTCTGCGACACTCCCTTGTGATCTCGGTAGCGCAAGCTCTTCACATTTCTCGGTCCACTGGTGTCTTGATGCAGCTGAACATTGCTACGGCTAAGATAGACCACCGATGTCATTTTATTCTCCGCCGTATTTCGAGAAATCCTCCGGGCTTCTCGCTTGATGTTTAAGCCCCTTTCTGTGCGCCTGGAGCCTTGCTGCTCCGGCATCCACAGGCATGCTACTCGGGCTTTAACCCTGCAGCCAAGCGTCGTTCCCCGTGGCTCTCCTTTACCTTCAGGCTTTTCCGGCCCTAAGGAGCCTCGCCTGGACTCTGTTTAATTTCCTCCCGCTATCGCGAGAGCCAACCCACTTTCCACGTTGCACTTTCACGCGTACCTGGGGCGTGCCATACCGCAAAGACTGCTAGCTCCGTGGCATGATCCCCTTCTCCGGTCGACGGCGAGCTCCTTGGTCCTCTTCCTTGTACGAGGACTCCCGTTCTTGATGTTGATTGCATGTCGATTACCGAAATAGTTCTTCAGTTTGACCCCTCAAGATCACAGCATATGAATATTGTCACGCTGACCATTGACAATGACTGTCTGCGCCATGGAATCTCGTGGTTTCATGAGGTTCCAGCCTTTGCAATTGTGTTGTGTATACATGCTGCTGCTCCTGCTGTATCTGGACAACTCTCCTAGGAGCACTAAGTCAGCTGCACGATGTGACCGAGTCCTTGATGACACGAAGACCCCGATCCTTGGTAGGACGAGGAATGTCAATACCAAGTACAGTAATTTCAATCCAGAGTCCCAGACGGTAGTGACCTTGGCCGGGCCTTTTCTCCTCTTCAGGCATCGAGGCATGGTGTCGCATATTATCGACTTCGCGGATTTGCCTCGATGCGTTGCACGCCCCCTTCCAGTGCGTCTTGCTGACAGCTGTCACCGTTCGGAACACCGAAGACTACGGTCTACTCTGGTGTCTGCCTACAGGCACTGCCTTGGTGAGCCCCGGAATGAGCAGGATGGCAGGATCTGGCAAGGACGAAATGTAGACTGCGTCGAGCTTGTCATGTCCTGTTCACAGTACCCTCTGGAGGCATGCTTCAATGGCACGAACCAAGTATGCTGCAAGACTTGTGGTGAAGTCCACGGGTTCGGGCGTGTTACGGGAAAGTGACGATACGACGGTTTGTTCGTACAGAACAGCCGTTGATCGCCGAAAGGGCACATCCCCGAAGGGTGTTTCAGTCAAAGAGCAACGATAGCCATATGCAAATCAAGGTATGTCACTACTCATAAAGGGGCCTGGTTCCTTGTTTGAATCTCAAAGCAAGGTCGATCTGTTTCATAGTGGTGTTGACTGCGCTGGGATTGGGCACAAGCTGGTGAGATCCTGGGTGCCAACGGTTCAGTTTTGATGTACTAGCTTCGATTCCGAATCGTTATGGAGATCCTGCGAGGTTTGCGCGAAAGGATGATCTCAAATCGGAATTGGGGGGAGCATTGAAGGTCCTGCAGAGCATGACATTTTTCCCAGGGTGCAAGATCAAGATTAGCATCGGAGTCGGGCGGCGGCCTTGTATATGTTTGGCGCAAAGCTTTAATGCACGGCATGGTTTCCTTGTCGACCATCTATTCACGGATCTATCCTGTGAGTTGTCTATGTGACCGGCACCAGATGCCGCAACTCCAAACGCCGCGCTGAGCAAGAAATGTACCTGTGCGCAATAAGTCGTCCAGAAAGGGGACGTCTGTCGAATGGTTAAGGCATGTCGACCAATCCATTGATGATCTCAAGCTGCACCTCGCCGTCTTTGAAGTCCTTCAGTTTCACACTTCTCAGATCTTCCACAATCCAATCCGCTCCAGCTTCTTTCAACTGACCAATAGTGTGGGTTGTGGCCAGTCCTATCACCTTGAACCCGGCCGCCTTTCCTGCGCGGACGCCCGCAGGAGCGTCCTCGAAGACGATCATCTCAGCAGTATCAGGAAGGCTCAAGCGTTGCCGACCGAGTAGGTAGCAAGTTGGATCGGGTTTACCATTCTCGACGTCCTCTGCCACGACGGTGGTGCGTGGATGGGCGAGCTTCAGCACTTCGATCCAGCCTTTGACGAGGAGTCTCGTCCCCGAAGTGACGACCGCCCAAGGCACGTTGACGTCGTCAAGGCTTGCCAGAAATTTGCGGGCGCCAGGGATTTCGACCGCATCTTGGCCGAATTCTTTGGGAATGAGGCTCTCTTGATGGATTATGTCTGCCAAACCATGTCAGCTCGACAATCATCTACTGAGAAGGCATACTCTGACGCCCTCGGGAGCGGTTCTTACAATCCCAATTCGCCTTGGAAGGGTCGTACATCTTGAATACATCGATGCTCCTCCTGCCGTGCGAGCTAGCGAGGATAATGTTGGGATCAACCCCCATGATTTCGCCCTGCTTGTGCCAGTGCTTGATGATGGCTGATGTGCTGTCGATGATTGTGCCTGTCACTCGGCTTAGCCGCATTCTCAGGCTGATCTGGTGAAGCTCACATACCATCGAAATCCAACAGAAGACCTCTGGCTGAGGCGACCACGGGTGGCGCGGAAAAATTAGGTTGTTCGACTGAGCCCATTGCAACTGTCGACTCTGAGCCACAAATGCACAGTATATACAGGTATGAAGAACGAGAGGAAGTCGGTGGGAAGTTTAGAATGGGAAATCTATATATCTAGTAGTATTTCTCTGCCCACGGCATGTTGAGTGCATGTATATAGACTTGTGAAAATGAGTTCCGAGCGTTTCCTCCCTGGCGGCACCATTGCCTTATTCGGCGGTGTTCCGGCCAAAAAGACGTGGTGAGCCTCAGTTGGGGAATCAGCGCCATCCAGGCCATCCCACCAAGTCGCTTTCGGGTTGAAGATGCACCGGGGGCTCTCCTTGGCATGGCCCGCGGTCTGTAACTTTTTTCCACATCGGAATCATGGCCACAAGTTCCCCCAGTCCCCTCGTCACAAAAGTTGTGCCTCGTCCTTGTCCATAGCGATGGTCAAGCCATGTGAGTGTAGTAATCTTATCTTCAGAAACCCGTCCAACTGACCCTCATCATCAGTCTCCAAATCAAAACGCACGCCCGTGCGGCTGCGACATAAAATTGAAAAAGCCAGTGCGGCCAAACAGAGGAAACAAAGAAAGGAAGCAAAGAAGGTGTGTGTGTGCTCTGTGTTTTTTCTTTCTTACCTCTAAACGCTGCATTTGCTGATGTCGGCTCTACCAGAATCCTCAATGGAAGTCACGGTTAAAGAAAGACCCCGGCATTCCCAACCTGTTCCCTTTCAAGGAAAAGCTCCTCGAGGAGCTTGAAGAGAAGAAACGACAAAAGGCCGAACAGGGACAGAGGCTGCGAGAGGCTGCCAAAGAGAAGAAGAGGGCCGGAAAGGATGCGCAGTCGGGAGTAGACGCC
>WJFF01000187.1:0-18376 GCA_011800825.1 Fonsecaea pugnacius | reverse complement strand
TAGGAAAGACGGAACCGGCAAAAACAAACTGTCCGACAACCATGTGTCTGTGAGAACTAGAATTGCCTTCCGCCTGTCCGTTTGTATTTGCACTTGCATCTGTACCTGGCACTCAAGTGTACTCTGTGCCTCTTGTGTGTGCCTCTCTCGTCAAGTATTAGCGTGTGCCCTGGCCGGCGACGTGTCTCCTGATAAGGCCCATCCCGATCTCCTCTGCAGCTCACATTTCAACAATCATATCCCGCGGTTGAACTCCACCAGGCCCCCTTCCCCGCCCCGGTCCCAGAATTCTTCCTCCAAGCTTCTCGCGCTGACAGCCTGCCGTTGCGGGAACGCCGCCAACGCCAAGGGCAGGGCAAAGATACTGGTGGTCAGGATCAAGCCCAGGTTCACGGGGAGCACCATCCTTGGTCGAGATTTTAGCCATTCTGTTTGCTGGAGTCGGACCAGGATGAGTGGAGGAATGACCATGATCGGAGTCGCATTGAGGACGCGGGAGATCGCTGTTTCACCCACGGCGAGAATGGCAGCTTTGCGAGATTTGCCCAATGATGCGACTTCTTTGCCTGTCTTCTCGCGTTCGGCTTTTTCTTGCTCGGACTGCACGGGAAAAATGTCGATTCCGCGGCGGATTTCTTCGGAGCGCATGAGAAAGACGTTCAGCGCGCCTGCACTCGCAACAGCTGCAAAGGGCACGAGACGCCCGAGGACAAGTCTGGTGTTTGGGGAGAGGCGTTTCAACCGTGGAACAACGGAGTTCAATCCAACAGCGACAGAGCAAGAGGCAGAGACTGCCAATAGGTAGGATTTCACCAAAGTGGATGTGCTAAGCGGTGACGATTTGTTTGCGTTGGCCGAGTTGATGGCGACGTTGAGTGACTGATTAATGATTTGCCAAGCTATCGTACCAGTGTTACTCAGGTTGGGTGTGAGCATACCAGCGGTGACGACCAGATTCGAGATCACGAAACAGGACATGCGGAAGGGGAGGAAAACTGGTTGTCCGGTATCTTTTCGGCGTTAGACAGTCTCTCTCCGTCTGAGGGCACGAGATATAGTCGAACCTGGATGTAATGTTGAATCCACAATCTTTTTAGCCTGCCATATCTCCGGCGTCATGACCTTCGCCTCCCCAGTCTTGTAGGATGTAACCAGTCGCTTTGCCTGTTCGAGGCCCGAGGACGAAACGAATAGTGTCCTGTGAATCAAGCAAACAGTCAGGACCAATAACTCAGTCAAGGACGGCGGTATATATGCTGCGGTCTGTTGCGCTGTACCTTCAGCACCATTTGACGGCACAACTGACCGCCAGTCCGGAAATTTCAAATCGACACTTCAAAGTGTGACGCCTGCTCTGTCCTCACCTCGGATCTGCTATCTGTGCCGACTGCATGACACGACCCCAGTATGTTGAGAGGTCATATTGAGATGCTGGAAGATCTCTGTTACCCGGAAGTGAGGCGGACATCGTGGCGCCAGCGCCCCAATGCAGCCGGGGAGAGGTGTGAGAGGGTTAGAGGTAAATCAGAGAGCCTGAATGAGTGGTTTTATGAGCTGCCAAAGGAAATGAAAAGAGCGTCGAATAGTGTGTTCATGATTGATTCTATTTCTCGCAGCGATTTCGGAGGGGCTGGAGCACAACTTCAATGTTATCGAGGAAAGTGCGCCGACGTTTCAGCCTTGCGCAGCCGAGCTTTAGCGACTGGACTAGTGACTAACTCGCCAACCGCCGCGTCGTTATCAGCATCTCGAATATGTGACTCCATACCCGGTACTGTTCGCCATTCAATTCCTACATCTCCCTATTTCCACTTAGCTCGGCAGTGCGTGAAGCAATGACGCCTTTCGCTCTCATATCCATCCGGAACGGCGTGTATCTGTGCGAGTCCCTGAAAGGCCCAACTGGGTTGGCAAGCTTCTTGACGAACTGTCCTTCTCTAACCTCGCCCTCAATGCCACCGAATGCCCCATCTGTACACCACCCCAACATCCTCCGAACACGGTCAGACATGTTGGCCTCGACTTCGGGCCTGATGGACAGGAAATTGTTCTCCTGTTGCCGGATATAGGATCGCATGAAGAACATGAGAATCACTGGCCGCTCTCCACTTGTCATTCTGTTTGGCCCCGTGGCGTGCCAGAGTCGACTTTCGAAGACAAGTGCTGTACCTGCTGGCCCTTCCGCTGCCACTGTTCCGTCGATATTGAAAGGATCTAGAGCATAAACAAAGTCAGTACCACCCTTCGAAATGAGATCACATAATCATCAGGGCAGCCTTCGTCGTTGTCTCCGGGATACGATACCAAGGACAAAAAAGATTGACTTACCATCTGGAGCAATGGCACCGAGGTGACTTCCGGGAAACACCCGCGTTCCACCATTCTCTGCCGTGACATCCGTCAGAAACCACATGATGTTGATACCAAAGTACACGTTCCGAACAGGTGGTTGAATGCCGACCTGATCTGTATGCAACATCATCGGTGTGTTCCCAGGGCGTGCAATGTTCGCGCTGTAGCTGTGGACCAGAAAGTGTTCACCCAAATTTTCTGGTATAACCTCGTCAATCAGAGGATGCTCTAGCAGATCAAGAAACTCCTGTCCTTTGTTGATCAACGTCCAGATCCTTTGGTTGGGCGCGTTTGGGCCCCCATCCTTTGCTGCAACACCAGCTTCCACCTCCCCGCGTCCCTGTTGACGAATAGCCTCTGCCAAAATTTGGACTTGGTCCTGGGTCAAAGCGTTCTTCACCAAGCCGTAGCCAAATTCTTTCAGATCTCGCCTGACCTGGTCAATGTCTTCCGTTGGAGTCGGCAACCTGGCACCAGGGCTGGGCGATACAGGGTGTACTGGATCCACAGGGCACAAGGCGTCAGCGAATTTGACTGCAACTTTGATGTCTCCCTTTGGCAACGTCGACTCGTCGAAGAAACCGTCCTTGAATAGAGCATATCGTGGCTCCAGCTGGCCCTGAGCAAAAGCAATGATATAGCGAGGTTTTATTTTCACTCGGCAGTCGGGTTCTCCATCAAACGTTTGCAATATGCGAGGCTCCTCCCGTGTGTCAATGTAAATCGGGCCACTATCCAATCCGATATCCAATCCGAGAACAGCCTTAACTCTGGTCATCTTGGACAATCCCTTTTGAATCACTTCCAACGCTTCCACGCGGTCGTCCTTCTTCTTCGAATGAGGCTTCCAGTTACTAAACATGCCATATCTCAGGCCTGGCGTGGGAACACTGGCCGTTCCGTTGGCAATGCCGTTCGAGGCCACAGTACTAGAGCCATTCTTTACTCCATTTGGGTGGCTGACCGATTCCGCTGGACGGGAGACATTCATCTTCACCTAATTTTCTGTCGTTTGATGGTGGAAATGGTTGTTGGTCTCCATATTCCCGACAACCACCCTCCATATTGTCTTGCTATATCTAAGACCAGCTGCAACCCCAAACGGTACGCAGGAGCACCTGAGTAATGTTTTGCGCAGTCATCGAGACAGGACCAACAAGAGATCATGTCACTACGGACAGAGAGACAGACTACTGATCCACCCCGCAGACGTCAATGGTCTTGTTGAATCAAATTCTTCTGACTCGACCCAACCTACGCCTCTAGACTTTGCCCGCCTCACCCCACACGCTTTCAACCTGGAGTACCCCACAAGCCTTGGTCAGAATATTACAGGTAAGAAGAATGCTACCCTCGGTTATACCGACCTCCTCGTTGATCAGGCTTTCAATCTGGACCTTTCTGGATATCCGACGGCTCTCTTTGGCGCTCACCAGACTGCAGCAACTTGACCAATTTCCCCGTCTTTCTGTGGCACCCAGAGGACAAGGAACCGAAGGCTTCTGGAGAAGCTCGTCTGATCTACGACAGTCGCGGGGTCAAGCAGATCTGGGGTTGGCCTTTCATCTACTCCAAGAAATGCTCCTTCGGAAGCCCCTTTCTGCTTCTCTTACTGTGGGAACACTCCAGAGACCCTTGCAGCTAGTCGTATTTATGCTCTCTTCATAGCCCGACCCGCAATTTTGTGGCCGAAGGAACCTTCGACAGCTACAGTCAATAATTCCTCTTCATCCTAGCACTACTTTCTCATTTCGCACTTACTCAGACTTCCATATGTCATCACCAGCCTGACTAAAAATTGACGGTCATTTCAACGGCATGAAGGATGACACTGATCCAACCAAGGGCGGTCGCGGCGGCCGTTCAGCCCGTATGAGCAATGAGGACAGGAAACTTCGGAATCGCCTGTCACAGAAGGCCTTCCGCGCCCGGCAAGCTATGCGGATCAAGGAGTTGGAGGACAGATTGGAATCTAGGCCATCGTCCGAGACCGCAAGAATCGCCGAGCTCGAAGAGCGGAACGCTTTCCTCGCCAACAGGCTCTTTGAGTGCCATAAGAAACTCGAAAGCCTTCAGGTCACCATCAGGGCCCTGTCAGAGGCTACTGCGGAGGCGCTTGACATGGTAGTAAGTCTTCATGGCCTGCATACTGTTTGGATCTCATCAAGGACTGATCCGTTCTGCAAAAGATCACCAAGGACAAGAAGAAGGAGTCCCGTGCCAACGAAGGTGGAGAAGATGAAGCTCCTCGTCCAACCACTGCGCCTTCGTCAACCTCAGATGCCTCCTCACCAAGTTTGAGGGATGCCACTGTGTCCGCACCGGTGACAGACTCAATCGATGCAGGAGGCATTATTATCCCTGATCTGACTTTTGATGCCGCTTGTCAACAACCAGAAACCTCAGCGAATGCGACAAATTGGCCAGATTTGGAGACAGGCTACGATGAGATCCCCGATGACTTCAAGGATGCCCTTCAAGCAGCAATAAGCCACGATCCTGATGTGTTCGCCTCGCTGGATTTCGTTGACTTTTCCAGTCCCATTCACGATGTGACGATGATAGAGACGAACAATCCACCCGTGTGGGATGCCATGATTGCCGACCCAATCCTACAGCAAAGGCTATCTTTCACTTTCGCACAGATGGGACCAGATACATATTCTGCGGCAGAGAAACATGGTACGGTCCTGGTACGAGGTCCTCATGGACAGTTACATCGGACCAACTCCGCGTGGTCGGACCATATTGCTACCCTTGAATACTTCTTGCGACAGAAGTGGAGATCTTTAAGTCTTCGCAGGGATGTACAAAAAGTTTCATCCGAGGAGTACGTTGGAGCTTGGTGCTTTGATTCAAGGAGCTTCACTAATCAGGCTTATAGTCTTCCGAGCTTGGTTTGCTTCATGCTGTCCTCATTCATATGTCTGTCGTGGCCGACCATGGCCGCCTGGCACTCATATACCCGAGCACATATCGCTGTTGCCAGCCTTATGGCGTGGCGCCTCAACCCAACGCCAGAGATGTACGCGGCCATTGACAGTTCTCTTCGTCCGACAAAACTTCAGATGACAGCGCATCACCCAGCAATCATCGACTGGATCCCTTTTGCCACGGTACGTGACAAGCTAATCATATATCATTCTGCCAATCCCCATCTGGATGACCTGATCTGTGATATTGGCAATTCATACGTCATGGAAGTCGACCTTTCGCAACTTATCGCATTCATACCTCCCACTCGAGGCTATGTCGGGGTATGGGATCTAGTCCGGTCGATCGCGCCTGAAGCCACGTCAAGTTCGGATACAGCAAATCTCTTCCAGCCGAGTTTTGAGAATTCCCCGGAGACCATCGACGATTTTGACGACGAAGACGGGGCGAATAGTGGTGCAACTTCTTTGCCCGCGCCCGACGCAAGTGTGCTCTTCGGCTCGAAAGCACTCGCCCTAAAAGCATTCAAGCTAATAGGGATGCATAAGGGTGTTGGCAACTTCCTACTGGATCCGCAATTCTTTCAGAGGCATCCAGAACTCTACGACCCCACGGTAAAACTGTGTGGTCGAGGCGTTCCTCTACGCCCAGGAAATCGGGGGTTCATGTTAGCCCCTCAACCCTTGGATTCTGGCGTGCTGGGTCGGTACAAGGAATTGTCTTCGTGGTCACTTACTTTGTCCTCCACTATGATAACGGCGAGATGAGATGTTGATATGCTATCACTACATATCGCCTTTACTATTCAGGTTCTTCCCAGGAGTCAGATCCACATTGCAGAAACTCTAGAATGATCATCAAGGCCAGATTGCTCGCGTTTTGCCAATGGTAACAAGCTCGACGCTGCATTTGACAGTATCTAGACCTGATATTCTCTAAAGCTTAGCCACAGCGAACATGGAGTTTACGGTTTAAGTGGTAAAACAATTTGACAACAACGACATATATCCTTTGTATCTGAAGATCTGATTACAGGCATCGTTCTCTCAATAGTCTCCTTCAATATCGTGTTATTGAAGTCAGTACAAGGTACATGCTGAGGACGGAGTAGAGTGTAGGAAGCGAAGCATGAGCCATACGGAGGCCCGGCGTGCCAAGTCTCCGGATTAATAATTTGCCGAACCTACAAATCCATCGACGATTTAATCACACGAGTCTTTACCACGACGGTGCAGTGCGGGCAAGTGTCTAAACGACCTGGTCCCCAAGTAGAATTGTGACCACTAAAGTCAAAGACACTCTCCTGTTATGGCACCGCGAGAAGAATTATCAGGCGATGAGTCTGATGACTCTCAACTTGAATGGGAAGTGGAACAAGGCATTCCTCAAGTCGAAGACCCGTTCATCCAAAAGTACATGGCGGGGCGTCAGGCTCTGATCGAACAGGAGAAGAAGCAACGCCATGACCGGACTTTCAAACAAAACATGTCTCCCATGGCCAAACAGGCAGCCAAGATCATGGCCTCCATTCGACGTCGAGAGTTGCAGACTGTCTGGACCTCCGAGTTCGAGGACAGTCTCGCTGATAAGAACGGTGGCAACCTGTACCCAGGTATGATGTTCACCCTGGCTCGTGATCGCATGGAGACGACCGACTTGTGGAAAATTGTCGAGAAGATGCCAAAGGGAGCACTGCTGCATGCTCATCTGGACGCCATGATCGATATTGACTGGCTGGTCGACCAGGCTCTGGCAGAGAAGGGATTCTGCATGGTTGCACCCGAAGGCCTGAGTGACAAGGGCAAACGAACTTCGGGTGCACTACAGTTCAGGTACTATCCCGACGAAGTTGTCAAGAAACAGAAGAGTACGGGCAGTATTTGGACTGCGGCATACACGCCCAACACGCCAGTAACGATCAGAGAAGCACAGAGGACATTCCCGGACGATGACCAAACTTTCAAGAAATGGCTAATCAGCAGGTGCACCATTACCAGCGACGAGTCCTTGTGCCACCACCATGGTTTGGATTCCATCTGGAAGAAGTTTCAGAGCACATTCATGGTCATTACCTGGATGTTCACATACGAACCTATCTTTCGCCGCGCCATTCAGCGCCTTCTCGGCCAATTGGCAAATGATGGCATTGTGTACGTCGATTTCAGAATGGCTTTCAAGTTTGAATTCCGAAAGCAAGGACGGACCACGGGTCAACTTGGCAAATTCGACGATTTCTTCACCGTTTTGGGTGAGGAGATTGAGAAGTTCAAACGATCGCCTGCCGGAAAGACGTTCAAAGGAGCACGTATGATATGGACCGTCATCCGTAAATCGGACAACCGCACACTGGTCGATTCCATGAAGGAGTGCATACGCATGAAGAAGAAGTTTCCCCACCTGATTTGTGGCTTTGATTTCGTGGCTCAAGAAGACCGAGGAAGGACACTCAAGGATCTCACGCCGCTGATATTCTGGTTCAAGAAAAAGTGCGCCGAAGCGGGGGTGGATTTGCCTTTCTTTTTCCACGCAGGCGAGTGCCTTGGTGACGGTGATAGTACGGACAATAACCTATTCGATGCACTTCTGTTGGGGACTCGACGCATTGGACATGGGTATTCGTTATACAAGCACCCCTTGCTAATTGACATGGTCAAGGAGAAGAAGATTCTGATCGAGAGCTGCCCGATCTCGAATGAAATCTTGCGACTCTCGAGCTCCATCCTTTCGCACTCTCTCCCGGCACTGCTTTCACGAGGGGTGGCCGTGTCACTGAACAACGATGACCCTGCAATCTTGGGCCACGGGAAGAACGGCTTGAGTCATGACTTCTGGCAAGCCTACATGGCATTTGAGAATCTTGGATTGGAAGGTCTAGCAACCATGGCCGAGAACTCCCTCAAATGGTGCGCCATTGAAGACCAAAAACCGGGCGAATGGACCAAGGATATCACCGATGGTTATTTGGGTAAAGGTGTCAAGGCAAAGTTACTGCGCGAATGGAGGAGCGAGTTTGAGAAGTGGTGTCAGTGGATATTGATGGAATATCCGCTAGAGGCCGAGGAAGAGGATGGAGAGGATGAAGACGAAGATGAGTCCGAGGAAGATGAGGAGGAGGAAGAAGATGAGGACGACGAAGACGACGAAGAGTAGATTGACTGCGGCCGGCATGTTAGTGCTGGTGCTGCTGCTGTGGTGTTGGTCAGAGGCAACACGTTAACCGTGCCGTGTCTCAGACACAGACAGACAGTCTAGATGGTCTTCAACGACAACAATGACAGGGTTCTTTAGCGGGATATACTCACTTTCACTTTGACAGACAGATATGAGGACAATATTGTTTCTGCTTTTCTCTTATTCTTTATTCTGGCCGTTCGTTTCATGCACAATTTCGCTGGTGGTGAGGCTGAGCAGTAAGGCGCATCAGGCTGCGACGCTCGGGGCTCTTAAATATCCCCGGGCCGACCCCCTGCATGGTTTGTTGTCGGCGGTGTTGGAAGTGGTTCGTGGCCCGTTCGTTCTCCTCTGCACATTGTCATGGGGTGTTTGAGCACTCAAAGGCTGCCTCGTGTGACCACTGAGTAGTAGTGGACGCCGCCCCCCACTACGCCCGAGATCCACTGGCTCACCGTGCCCAACGGGAGCTGCATAAGCATTTGGGGGCACCAAGGTTGCCCCTCGTTGGCTGTTAGCTGCATCATCCCGCTGGCACTTATCATGGGGTGGAGCAGCAAACCCTGGGTGCTTGTCGGTAGGAGAGGTGCTTCGAGATCTGCCTGTTTTCTCCGACTCCCATACACCTCGTTCGAAAGCGTGTCTGCGTTTGACCGAGCAGACGACACGTTTCCTCCACGGCCTCCATGGAGGACTACTGATATGTTTTTCCTGACCTAGACGACGCAAAAGACGTCTATTTCCGTCTGATTGGAGCAGAAAGACGCGGGTCCCACGCCGAGAAAAAGCGTCTGCCCGTCGCTTCTCAACTTCACCTTCTTTGTGCTGATCTTTGATCAATCCTTGTCCCTCATGTTGACGTCCATGTCCTTGTCAAACACCTGGACTTCATTCCTTCGTGGCCCGACGTTCGTACCATTTCTCGTCCTTCCTGACCGAACCACGATGAATCCGTTGCCCTCATAGCCATCGTACCCAGAGAGTCGGGAAGGGCTCATCGGACCCTCGACCATGTCGTACTTTCTTCCTTCTTACTTTCAGAAGCGGCTGCTTCGCTACGCCCTTCTCCGTCTTGACTTCATCGACTCGGACGAATTCGATCTCGATAACCTGGGGCTGAAATGGGGCCAGCGGACCGTCGTCGAACTGAAGAATGTCGGAATCAAAGTCAAGAGAATCATCGACATCCTCCAACTGCCTGCCTCCTTCGCCCTGACCCATGCCTCCGCTAAGCTATTGCGTCTCACCCTCCCGGCGGACCTTCATATAAGTGGTATCGAAATTGAAGTGGAAGGGGTGGAGATAATCGTGGCGGTTCGACCAGACAATACCACAGCTGTCACAGCGGCAGGGAAATCTCGTTCAAAAGCCGGATTTGCTCCCAGCAGAACAGACCGTGCAAACCTACCTAGGTCAAATTCGCCGCCCGTCCACGACCCGGGTGGCAGATATGGAGAAGCAGGGGGGCCACTGGAGTTGTCTCAAGTGCTTCCCACGTCAGAGGATCTGGCCGCGTCGTTCCTGGAGGCCGAATCGCCCGGAGAAAGAGATGAATTACAAGCCGCACTCGAGTCACAGTCTCAGATGCACATGCAAGAGTCGGTGATATCGTCCGCTTCCAGCGAGGATGTTGGGCTCGGCATGCCTGGAGGGCTTTCGTTACCTACCTTTGTCGCCAATTTTCTCAAAGGTGTGGCAGATCGGTTGTCCGTCAGCATCAAGGACGTTAATGTCGTCTTGGAAACGGATCTCTCGACTGGGAACGCTGGCCCGGTAGAGAATACGAAGTTCATGCTCTCGGTTGGACACATTGCCGTTGACGCCATCGACAAGCCAGAAAGTCTAGAAGCCCAGCCAGATACGAGACGATCAATTTCCATTGACGAAGTCCAGCTTTTTGTTTTGTCCGAGTCCGAGACATTCTCAGAGTTCTCTGGCCTCAGTTCGCCGAAGCTAGCCAAATTACACCCTCCACTGTCACACCATGCTAGTGCACGCAGTGACAACAGTGATTTCGTTCGATCAAGCACCACCAGCCTCAGTCAGCACTCCGATCATCCAAAGTTCTCTCCTGCGTCATTGAGTAATTCTGGACTTGGTTTTGGACTCGAAGATGCAGCACTGTCAGACTCCACCATCTTTGGAAGGCGATCGAGAACCATCCCAGTTCGACCTACTTCAACGGCTGAGTCTGAGTCCATCGACAATAGAGCTCATGCCGAAGAAGTACAACAGTCCGTCAGCCGAGACAGCGATGAAACATATGGAATCTCGGACGCCCAAGCAGAGGACCTGGCAGAATCTAGGACATTCACACATCATGAGGCTGAAAGCATGTATATGAGCGCAATGAGTGAGCCACTCAATATGCCGGGTGGGCTTGATTGGTCACGGCCTATGCCAGAGCCTCAGCCTGAACAGCACAACGTCACTGGAGAGATTGAAGACAATGACCAAGCACAGCCGCTGGATGATATATCTAGGACAACGACTCACGGACCATCACGTTCTGTCAACGAAACTGAAGCATCGAGTGGTGAAAGCGTCCTGGATAACAGCCTGGCATCATGCTTTCGGTCTCGAATTCTACACGTGAATGCTGTGAACCTCAAAATCCCCCAGCCGCATCATGAAGAAGCCCCGTCAGAAGCTGATCGATCTACCTCTCCACGGCGTGCAAGTCATGCTTCTCAGATGCGCCAGATGCACGTGGGTGGCCGAAGTTCCCCAAGCACGTTCCTCACGGAATCCCGACTTCAATCTCTACGCAGCACGGGTCAAAGCCGGACCGCGGAGCTTCCAAAAGACAAACTGAGCATCGAAATTGGAGAGGTTTCGGTGGACCTTGATATTGTGCTCTGTAGAGTCCTCGTAAGGGCCTCGCAAACAATCAATGATGCAATCCCGACGACGATACCGCAGAAATCGAAAGTGTCCACGCCACCCTCTGGAGTGGCTGTCGTCCCCGACGTCAGTTTGAAGACTATAAACCTCAATTTCTGTGAATCAGTCCCGAGAAAGCCACCCAGCAAAGTTGGGGTTCAGATAATCGAGTCAATTCTCTCTAGCCAGGAAGCTCTGCTAAAGGTGTCGATCACTTCGATAAGCTACACGGAAGACTCCTCACCAGAGCGTAGCCAACGACTATCGATCTCTAAAATTGCCATGCACCACGGCGCTAGGGAGGTCTTGACGTTCGTTGACTCTATCAATATCCGCGACTCGATTGCAACCAGCTCGATGCTGAGACCTCACGATGTCGTGGTTAACGTGTCGGGAAACCGATACGAGGTCCAAATTAAACCCATCTACATTGTCCTAGATTTGTTGGTTATCGACGATGTGCTCAGCAGAAGCGGTGGCTTGAGCTCCTTGCTGGACTTGGGAAACTCCATCATATCAACACACACCGTGAAGGGGGCAACTCCTGCGCCGGCTCCAGAACCTACGAAGCTACGGACTGTTAGGTTCAATGACCCTCAAAGACGACCTAGAGCAGACAGTGATTCCTCGTCAACTTTGCCAAAGGTCGATGTTCGAGTCTCAGGTGCTGTTCTTGATTTGATCGGGTCCGAGTCTTCAATGCAGATCAAGTCTTCAGCTATCAAAACAGTCTATCGGGACAACAACGTGAAGGTGGTGATAGATGGCGCCGCAGTCGAAGGCCCATTGCTCGCCGGTTCCCGAGCTCGTGGAGACATCTACGCCAAAATCCGCAATATCGAAGTACATTATTCGAACTCCCCAGATGATGACGACCTAGACCGACTCCTGTCTCTTATCACCCCTTCCAGCGATAGGTACGAGGAAGATGACGATATCATGGTTGACACCTTGTTGAGGCAGCGTCGGAAAGGCGGCGTTCTACGTCTGACCGTCGGAGATCTTCAAGCTGGTGCTACCGGGTTGCGGTGGGTGCCTCTTCTCACAAAGCTCACCGATGAGATCTCGAAACTTTCCTCAGTCGCCAAGTATCTGCCTGAAGATGATCGACCAGGAATCCTCACATTCGCACTGTTGAAAAAGCTTGATTTCCGCTTCGATGTTGATGAGAAATTTGGGGTCGTCAGACTACAGGCCGAGCTTATGGAGGGAGCTCACATCAACGTGCCCTCACTTGCTGCTGCTCAGATTGCAGCCTGGTCAGTGTCGAGAAGTGACGAAGATGTGCTGATTGGCGATGTATTGTCTCAGAGCAAAACTGTCATGGGCCCTCCTATGTTCATGTGTCGATTCATCGCAGACGAGATGGAACCGACTGTTCGAATGAAGCTCTCAAATACTTGCATCGAGTACAAGGTGCCAACAGTTATTGCACTCACCTCGCTTTTCGAACGCCTCAAGGTTGACTATGCAGCCACCGATAAGCAGAGTTCTTCTTCGCAACCCTCGAGCCCATCCCTGTCGAATGCTGGAGATACAGGCAGTCTAGCACGGAAAGTCAGACTGTCCATAGCCTTCCGAGATTCGGCAATCGCACTTAATCCTGACAAGGGCTTAGCCAAAGGTCTTTTCGTGTTGACAGACGCTATAATACGCCATGAGAATCAGAAGAGAGGCTCGACAGACAACTTGGACATCAAGAAAGCTTCTCTCCTTATCATTAATGATGCCTCGACCGTGGGGTTGGAATCGGGCAATGTCGACCACAAGCTGTATTTCGAAGAAAACGACCAGGTCCAACAACTTACGAAGGCAGGATTCGTTCCTGTAGGGTCGATATCTGCTGCATCTGCCAACATCAAAGTGGTTGAAGACAAACTAACTTCAGAGACGCGGTTGGATGTAGAGTTCCGCAACAATCTCCTGTTCATCGAGACTTGCGCAGACTCCACCCAGACTATGATACAGATTTTGAGCGGTCTCGCGCCGCCGTCACCACCTTCGAAGGTTGCTCAATATCGGACTGAGGTTGTCCCAATTCAGGATATGTTAGCGTCGTTTACTGGTAATGCTTTTGTCTCAGAGCCTGGACCGTTGCTCGGCCTTCAAGCTTCAAGCAGTACATCTGCTGTAGGCACCTCCTCGAAGACCGAGGTTGGATACGACGAGGAGGAAGACGAAAACGAGTTCATGACTGGCATGTATGGGGACGGTGATGATGCTGACGACGAGCTGACGGCGAGCCATGTGGAGTCAGATCTGGGTCGCTCTGTCATGTCCGAAAGTGTGCATATCGCCCCAGTTGATGCTACTGGTTCTGACATCGGCGACGCTGGTGAGAGCGTGATGATGCACAGTCTCCTGGATTTTAGGGCAGATCATTTCATTCCCAAGTCATCAGTTGGTGGCACGGCTCATCGCTGGAATTCGGTTCACAACACTTATGGTCTAGCAAGCGATGCGATAATCGAGCGTTCACCACTGAAGCTTCGCGTCAGGGACGTCCACGTCATTTGGAACCTGTTTGATGGATACGACTGGCAAGCCACGAGGGATACTATATCGCATGCGGTGAAGGAGATTGAGAACAAAGCTATGGCAAGACGCCCGCGCAGCAGCAGCCGAACACCCGGTGTGGAAGACGATGACGAGTCTGTGATTGGAGACTTCTTGTTCAATTCGATCTATATCGGCATCCCGGCGAACAAAGATCCCCGAGATTTGGCGAACGCCATCAACCACGACATCGACGACTTGGTAAGTGAGACAGGGAGCTACGCCACCGGAACGACGGTCACTGCGACTACGTCACGACGCACGTCGGGCACGGTCCCTAGGCAAAAGAAGCTCCGGCTCAATCGCAGCAAGCATCACAAGATGACATTTGAGCTGGAAGGTGTCTCGGCCGACTTCCTTGCATTCCCTCCAGGGAGCGGCGAAGTTCAAAGTTCGATCGACGTCCGCATCAGAAAGATTGAAGTCTTTGACCACGTGCCAACGTCGACCTGGAAGAAGTTCGCAACCTACATGCAAGATGCTGGTGAACGTGAGCACGGTGCCAGCATGGTTCATATCGAAGTTCTCAACGTGAAACCGGTCGCAGAACTATCGGCCTCGGAAATAGTGCTCAAAGTCAGCGTTCTTCCACTGAGACTGCATGTTGACCAGGATGCATTGGATTTCTTGACCCGGTTCTTCGAGTTCCGGGACGAGAGTACACCGGCGTCGAGTGGTTCCTCCAGTCCGCCGTTCTTGCAGCGCGTGGAGGTGAACGCCGTGCAGCTTAAACTTGACTACAAGCCGAAGAAGGTGGATTATGCAGGGCTTCGATCAGGACGGACGACCGAGTTCATGAATTTCTTCGTCCTCGACCGTGCAGATATGGTCCTCCGCAGAGTGATCCTGTACGGAGTGTCTGGGTTCGATCGGCTGGGTATCATGTTGAACAACATCTGGACGCCAGACGTCAGACGAAACCAACTACCGGGAGTTCTGGCCGGTCTGGCGCCTGTCCGACCTCTAGTGGACGTTACCAGTGGGGTGAGAGACCTCATCGCAGTTCCCATTCGTGAATATCGCAAGGACGGAAGGCTTGTTCGAAGCATCCAGAAGGGAGCATTGGCGTTTGCAAAGACCACAGCGACAGAATTGGTCAATCTCGGAGCGAAGATGGCGATTGGCACACAGCAGATTCTTCAGAATACGGAAGATCTGCTCGTGACTCGCGAACTACAGGGCGAAACGGACGAGGACGATGAGATGCGCAAACAAATCTCTCTGTATGCCGACCAGCCAATTGGCATCAAGCAAGGGTTGCGGACGGCATATGCAAGCCTGGAACGAGATCTGTTGATCGCCCGAGACGCTATCGTGGCAGTCCCTGGAGAGGTTATGGCCAGTTCCTCAGCTAAAGGCGCGGCAAGGGCGATTCTCAAACAGAGTCCGACCATTATCCTGCGGCCGGCGATTGGAGCCACGAAAGCAGTTGGGCAGACTTTGATGGGCGCAGGCAATATGCTGGACAAACAAAATTTGAGGAGGATCGATGAGGTAAGTTGTACACGCCCAGTCATGATTTTGTTCGTGGCCCAATTCTAACGAAGAGTTACAGAAATACAAGCGGCATTGAACGATGGTTTGCTGCCTGTTTTCTCCTCGGACTTTTGTTTGCAAACCACTCGGTTCCGCGGTGCCATGCATAACGAAGCGGGGCGTTGGGTGAAGGTGACAAATGGATTGATTGGCTGTGCGCGACTTGCAGCATATACCATGGCGTTGGATGTTTGCATACAAAGTAGGCGAAGCGTGGAAAGAGGATTTTGCTATTCTGTGCTGAGTGTTTTTTTTTCCCTTGCTTGCATGGTGGTCCGCGAACGACCAACCCCAACCAAACCAAACCGGTGAATGAGACGGCGCCACGACTTGAAACGAGAAGAAACATGCCCACCCACCTGAACCTGGCCTGGGCAAACGATATGAACATAAATTGGAACGAATGAACAGAATGTGCAAATGTCACAAATGGTACTTGGTACAGAACCCTTGCATGGCGTTGGTGGCTTTTGGATGTCATGGCGGATTGGATCGGGAGGCATTTCAGATAGGCTGAGCGAAGGGACGACTCTTGAAGCATCTAGTTCAAACAGAGCTGTAATTTGCACATCGAGTGGTGCTGTGTTGTCTGTAGGTACCTTTTCTCCTTTGACGTGTTTGTGTTGTCAGGTGGGTATTGTACTTGTAGACCTGTACACTTGGTCAAAGGCAATACCTTGGGAGGAGCAGCATGCAGAAACGACGCGATCCATTACAGGTTCCGAGGAGGTACGCAACATACAGCAAGCATCCTCTTCTGACAACATTCCTCCGCTCAGGCCTCATGACGATCGAATGATGAAGAGCAGGAGAACAGAGTCTGCCTTACTTGCGCACAAGACAGAAATTATGGAGCTCAAGGAAGAAGAGTTTCATCTTTCCCGAACCGCCACTCCACAGTCCTCGGTCCTTCTCCTCCGTACTATGGGGGATCTTCAGAGAAGGGGCAAAAAGGGGGGGAAACACAATATCCTAGCTCGGATGGGGACTGCGGTCCATATAAGCCCACCACCTCTTGTGTACGATAAATCCCGAGATGGTGTCCGACGAAAGCTCGTGATTTTTGCCCATTGCCCAATCGCCGTTGCTGGCTGCCTTTAGGCGCAACCCTTTTGTGCCTTGTCCTCGTACGAGGTACAGGGACTCTCTTTCTAGAAGCACGCAACGGTTCTTCTAACAAGTACCGAGGAGCCGAGTATGAAGAGCTTCGGTGAGGTGATATGTGGTTTTTGACAGTTTATCGTAAAGCGGGCTTGAAATTCTCCGATTGGCGACTTGATCGCGGAATTAGGTCGATTCGTGGCGGTGCTCGCAACACTACTTGGCCAGTACCTCGTAGTGGGATTGGGTGGGATTGAAAGTTCAGTGGGTGGGTGGATTGCTGACTTCGCACAGCCTAGTAGTGATTCGCCTTCTCCTGAGGCATCTAGAGGCCGCCTTACCATTGGCCGCGCCCGCATGTATCACGCTGTGCCGCCGATATCCCTCTTTCGATGTGGACTTTGAGCAATAGAGTAATCAAAATCCATTGTATCATGAGCCGCTTTGCCCTCCCTCAGCCCCAACTGAGATCTGCCAGGGCAGAATCTTTCTTTTTACAAGAGTGGAAAGGAAGAGACCAAGGATGTATAAATGAACGAACGATGAAGGAAAAGGAAGAGAAACACAGAACCAAGAACAGTCAAATACAGAGTTAATATCAGTTCGGTTTGATTCCTGAGGCGTGAATCTCACTTTGAGCATTAGTTCCACGTGGCTTTCCAAACGCGTCACTGTATCACTGCCTCACACGAGCAAAAGACAAAGAATTCCTTACTATGGAAGCCCCCATCCTTCTCTCTCGCGACTCTTTTCCCAACTCTCTCCCCAAGATGGACAATATTTTTCGCCGCTTCGGCTCCAGAAAGTCGTTCAAGAACAACTTTTCATCGACCATGTCTTCAAGACAACCACCGCCGCCATCTGACCCACCGTCTCAACTGTCTCAACCGTCTCAATTCACCATGGCATGGGCTAGGAACAATCAAGATGCCAACAACCCCTTTGCTATCACGACACCCACGCGTCGTCCACCACCACAAACAGCTGAGCCACCTCCACCTCCTTATTCTCCTCACTCCGCAAACTCGAAGAGCAACAACAACAACGACACCGTCGGTCCTCCCTACCCCACCACTGACCTGGCCAATCCCGCCCAAGTCGAAAATGACTCGCCCTACGCCTTCCTACGCTCCTTTGACACCATCTTCCTGATCGACGACTCTGGCTCCATGGCCGGCCGCTCGTGGCGAGAGACCGCTGCTGCACTCGCTGCCATCGCGCCCATCTGTACGACCCACGATCCGGACGGCATCGATGTCTACTTTCTGAATCATCGAAACCCGCACACCCCCGCGGGCAGTCCGGGCGGGTACACAAACATCACTACCACTGCGGCGGTGCAGAACCTCTTCCAAAACGTGCGACCGTTCGGGGGCACGCCCACGGGTACGCGCCTCAACACGATCCTGAAACCGTATCTCTCAGAACTAGCAGATTCGCTCGACCGCCAGGCCCGCCTCGCGCGTAACGGAACCACGGTGCCGGTGGTAAAACCACTCAATATCATTGTCATCACCGACGGCGTGCCCTCGGACGACGTCGAGAGCGTGATCGTTAATGCCGCGCGCAAACTCGACGCCCTGTCCGCTGAGCCTTGGCAGGTTGGCATTCAATTCTTCCAGGTAGGCCGCGAACCTGAAGCTCGGGACATGCTCCGCGAACTGGACGATGCGCTCAGCGGCGAATACCACATCCGTGACATGGTTGACACGGTACCCTGGAACGGCAAGGACGGTGGCGAGGAGGGCCGAGAAGGTCTCACGGCGCAGGGTATGCTGAAGGTGTGTCTAGGCAGCGTAGTCAGACGGTGGGATCGGCGGAGCATATGAATAGGGAGTGGGGG
>WJFF01000186.1:24777-42280 GCA_011800825.1 Fonsecaea pugnacius | reverse complement strand
GTCTCGCGCAGCCTTCTCCGGCTCTGCGACCTGCTCGATTCGTCGTTTCGCTCGACGTTCTTCTCTCCTCTCACGTACCATCTTGCTCACTTCCGTGACTGCCTTGACGTACGCCGCGTCTCCGAGCTTCTTCTGCAGCCCCACCATGACTTCGTGGGCCAGTTCGATGAGATTCTGATATGTCGCCGCAAAAGTCGGCTCTGCTGAGCGAGGCGGGATCGTGTTGGTGTCAGTAATATGCTGGAGGGGCAGCAGGATGGCGTTGACCACCGCGTTGGGTAGGTTGGACATTGAAAGCACGGGGAGGAGGTTCGACAGGAGTTGGAGCGCTGACTTCTTTGGGAGGAGCGCTGCCGATGTGAGTGTGGTCGTCTCTCTGCGAAGAGTGCGTGTGAGCTGATCGAGCAGGTATTGAGTGGCCGGGATGCTGTGCCCTCCCTCTTCGGCGTCACTATCGTCTTCGGAATCGGCCTCATCGGCCTCCTCTGCCTCCTCCGCCTCTCTAGCCTTCTGGCTAACCTCGATCGACAGCGAGTTGTCGTTCAAGTATTGACCCAAAAACAGAAGGATCTGCTCCACCTCTGTGCTCAGGTTGTCGTTCCCGGTCGTATGCCGCAGAATTCGAGCGGTGTCTTTCAAGATGCCGAGCAAATCCTCCGAGTCCAAGGAAAGACCGTGATCACAGGGGAGCGGAAGCCTTCCGCGGGCGGCTGAGCCACAGTGGCTGAAGAATTGATTGATCAGGCTCGCCGATGTGCTTTGTATCCATGGATTGGGATGGGTCAGTGATGGCCATACATGCGACCACAGAGGATGCTGCATCTGGTTCAATACTGCGGCTGGGTATCCCCTCACCAGCTTCGATAAAAGCTGTAACGACTGGAATCGGACTTCCCATTCCTCCTCGTCGGTCACGCTTGTTGCCTCGAGAGATTTGTTGATATTGGTTTGAATCTGGCCAATCTGGTCTTGGGTCAAAGAAACATCCGTGTCCAAGAGGATGGCATATGCCTGCATACTGAGTTGCTTCAATTTGCTATTCTCCTCTTGTTCAACCCAGCTGTCGAGAAGTGCTAACGTGTCTTTCAGGCTGTTCCCTTCCACCAGGGAGAAAAGCTGGCCCAGGAGAACTCCAGCAAGCTTTCGACACTGTTCGTTGTCATCATTGACCATTCGGAGTAGTGTGGGAATGAAGAACGCCTGGATCAACTCCTGCGCCGCTTCCCCTTTCATCTTCCCGATCAAGGCATAGATGGCTTCCATGATTGATTGCCTGCCCTCGGGATGCTCATATTCAAGGTTCGTCATCAGAAATCTCTGTTGCTTTGACCATCTGGAAGAGCTCTGAGGATAATCAAGCAGGAAATGCACGAAAAGACCTCGTGCGACGTCTCGTGCCCCTTTTGTCTGGTTGGTCACCATCATTGCTCCGATCTTGTCGGCCAGATCGTAAAGCTCGGGCAACTGTATCTTCCTGGCCATGACTGCCCGGATGAAGTTGAACGTCACCCCTTGCCGGTCAGGTTCGGCAATGTCTGGAGCAATGCGGTGCAGAATTTCAGCGATGTCAGACTCTCTGACCACGACACTCTTGCGTTCACGAAGGATCGCCGCGAGAAACTTCAACGCGGCTTGCGCCCCTTCCTCGTTGGTACTCGTTGAGTTTCTAACAATCTTGACAGCTTCGGCAACGTACAAGGGTGAGTCTTGCTCAAGCTTTGGCATGGGTAACTTGACAACGGCGGACAGCAAACGCAATGCGGAGATCTTGACGTCCTCTTGACCTTCGATCAACGCATCGCCGATGATGGGAAGGAAACCGTGAACGTTCTCCACCGTAAGAGTTTCTGCGGATCTTTGGAAAGTAGACCTTACCAAATCCAAAGCGAACTTTACGAGTTTGTATGACAAGGCTGAATTCCGGCTCTGGGCAGGTTTGGATGAAAAATCGACGAGATATCTCTTTCGATTCATCTCCTTGTTGTCAGGCACTTGGCTAGGGCCAGTCTCCTTCTCTTGGTAGAGAGACTGAATCAGTTGGTACGCAAATGTCAAGACATCTCGCGGACTGGCTGACGGATTCTGCGACAGGCTGCCTCCGATCCTGCGGAGAAGCTCATCGACTTGCCGGACTTGCTTTGCCGACAGATTGCCAGACAAAACGATCTGAATTGGTGCCACAAGCTTTGACGCAAACGGGATACTGATTGAACGAGCCAAGAGTTCCATTGAATCAAAACTCTTACTGCTTTTGACCTCCTTCATGCTGCTGACATAGTCTTGATTATCCTTTTCTTGACCAACGGCACCGAAAATGTCATCCATGATAACAGACACGAGCTCTTCGCAGCAATAATCCAGGTCACCATCTTCGATCCGAGGAACCAGCGGCACCAGGATTGCATGGAGGGTGTAAGAGACGACATGCAACTGATACCCTTTGGTGAGAGCTGTGCGCATTTCCCTGAGCACGAACTGCAAACTGGCGGGACCAAGCAAAAGAACGATCTCGCAAAGAGCTTTCCGTGCGGCATCGCGGGATTCCTGAGATCTGCTTCGGAGGATCTGGGCGATATCAAGGATTATCGGGCTGGCGAGAAGTGGAATCTCGTCAGGTGGGAGCAGAGTGATGAGCTTGATCGCGACGACGGCAAAAGGAAGACGCAAACTGATCTCGGTCTCCTCCTTGTAATGGACAAGGTCTGCAAGCTTGGGGATGAACTGACTCCTCAGCTCTTTCTCGACCGTGGTTGTGCTCGGAAGCGACATTGCGAGGTAAGGTATCGGTCGATCTTCGGAGTTGGAGTTTGCAGGGCGACGGCTATTCGCGGATAACAACGCATCAACAGCACATATCAGAAGTCGATGGTTGGCCTTGGACTTGCCTGAGGAGACGTCGAGGTCATTCTTGTACCGGCGGAACAGCATCCTGAAGTTCTTCCAGTCAATCCATTCCAGAAGCGTGCCTATCGCTGTGATACTCTCGCCTTTGACACCCTGGGCCGTCTCATCAGTTCTTGGGTCATAGGCAAACATCTTCAACAGAGGAATGAAAATCTCCACAATGTTTGCCGCGTTGATCGACCCTTTCTCGACCTCGGATAAGAGGCGTCGGATCGCTCGAAGACGACGGTGCGCTTGGATATGCAGGATGTTGGAGAAGAAGGACGCTTCCTCATCGTTCCCAACCAAGAGGGGCGTCATGTTCCTCAGATCTCCGTTGTTGCGAGCATGCCGAACAAGAAGGCCGAGGAGAGTGACAAAGTCTGCCCTCACGACTTCTGATTCATGGTTCATGCACTTTTTGGTCACGGCGAGAACGGAGTTCACCATCATGTCGTTCAAGTGGGGACTTTCGGATTCGCAGAATCTGACAATCATCTGTTTGAGGCAGTCCAGGGCATTTGACCGTATCGTGAGATCGTCACTGGTTCTCAGGAAGAACAGCAGGTTGTAGATGATGGGCTGATATATCGAGCCCGTGTCGGTGAGCTCCAGGGTCGAAATTGATCGAAAAGCCTGCAGCCGCCTATCATAGTCAATCTCATCGAGTCGTTCCGAAGACATGGCATTTACGTCTTTGCAGAGTCGCGAGATCTGTGCCAGCTGGACATTTGAAGTGGACAGCATTTCCAAGACTTCGCATAACAACTGGCGATTGGGCTGGTCCTTGAAGAAATTGAACAAGGACGAAACCAACGTCAGAAGTTGCCGATGCGAACTCTCTTCCAGCGTGGCATCAACAGCCAAAAACTTCTGGACGGAGAGAAGGAGTTTGCCTTTGACGTGCGGAGGGACCAGGAGCTTGTCGTCGGAGAGAAGGGTTGTCAATAGCTTGACGATGGACTGTCGAGACTCCGGAGACTGCGCGAGAGGGGCGACTTTGCCCAGAATGATTGTCGTCGTGGCGATGACGGTGCTGGCACCAGAGATGGTCCTGGCACGCGACTGCTCGAGGAGGGCTGAGAGAGCGGTGAACAGGCCGTTCGCATCGGTCATGAGAAGCTTGCGGGCCTTGTTTGACGATGTTGGGTCTCCATCCTCGGAGAAATCGGCCAACGGAAGCGCAAATTCGGCGAGAATGAACTGCTTCACTGGTTCCGGCGTCGAAGTTGCACCTAGAGTCTGCCACATGACGCCCGGGACTCGCTGATCATAATCCACAAGGTAGTCGATGTACTCCGGCGAATGGGCCCAGGTCGAAAACAGACGCAGGAGCCCCGAAATCCCCTGGCTGGTCTCCGAAGCGAATATATCGAGGCGCGGGCTTATCGCACACAAGAAGAGACTGCGGAGATATAGAGGCCAGTCGACCGCTGGACAATGTTGGAAGAGAAGCGCGAGGCACTGGAAGCAGCTCCTCCGTATATTTCGTGTCAGCGCGCCCGTACCGGTCTGTTTCACCGCCGCGGTCTGGCCTTGATGGGAAGCTTGGACGCAAAACATGACCGCATCGATGACCTGTTTGCCGTACGGGTGAAAGTCCTGTTGGAATGTCTCCATCATCGACAACAACAGTCGAAGAAATCCATATTGCTGGTCTTCCGGAATATATGCTTGGGTGAGGCATGCCAGATCCGGCGCGTCTGCTTGGACCTTGACGTCCCTCAACTTGCCAAGGGCAATGTCGAGAAACATCGAGACTTCGTTCTCGGGCAATATGAGGAGAATGCGCAGCAATGATTTCCTCCTGGTGTCTTGAGATCCGGATGTCCCTGCTCGGCCGACAATTATGCCGAAGAAAAGCCGGAGAACGACAGGGATGACCGTTTTGCGATCCGTTGGTCTGACATGGCCCTCTTCCTCGGTAGAGGCCAAACATTTCCCGATGAAGGAAGTCTCCGGCTGCCCATCGGCTAATTGGAGCAGAATCGCCTCGTAATGGCTGAGTACAGGATCTTTCCACGTCAGAACGGCCTGGAGAGCGAGCTTTCGAATGCCATCGTTGCCGTTGCCCAAGAGATCGATAAGCTTTTCATGGACTTCGGATGATCTGAAGAGAGCACGAGGATTGAGGAATTGACCAAGCAGAGCCAGCATCGCCTTCCTATCTCGCAAAGACCATTCGTGCTCATCAATGTCAGGACTTAATGTGTGCGACGACGTAGAAGTGTCGGAGCCGGGCTTGGGTTGCAGTTGAGCACGGGTAAAAGGTGCTGCGAGAAAGATAGGAACCAGTGACCGGGATCGACGCTCAGCTGAGCCTGGCATCGCGGACAAAAGCTGGAGAGCCAATGATCGACCATCCGGAGGAGGTCCGTCGGGATTTTCCAGTCGATGATCGTTTTCAATCAAGTTCCGAAATCTCTCACCGGAATTCTCGAAGTCTCTTGAGACCGAAGAGGATAACGAATCGAGGTGCGCGAGGTTTGAGCATTCAAAGCAAGACAGAGGCGACTTCGAGTCCGGGACGTCTTTTTGAGGCAATTGCATTGAGTCGGCGGGCGATTGCAGCCACTGTAAGGCGACATTGACCACAGTTTCTTCAGAGAATGTCGTATGGACCATTTGAGAAAGGAAGTTGCAAACTTCCAGCCGTGTTTGATCATGGTAGTGTGGCATCAGGCCGCAATAGAAGAAAGGGATCAGGTCTTGGAACGACGAATCCTCTGGAATGTGTTTTTGTTGATGCAGAAGCCGTCTCAGTAGCATGGCAATTTTTCGGGCGTCGGCGGGCGTGTATGGAGTGTTGAGAATATCCAGCATGAGGCGAACGGTCTCGTTGAGCCACGACCGGATACGCAAGCAGCCAAGGGCGCGAAGCAATTGCGCAGAGCCCTTCTTCAGGCTGAAGGAGGTCGACAAGAGATTTCGCATTAGAATGCGGCGCACGTTATCGAAGATCCGAGAGTCAACCCCTTCGACCCGAGCAACTTTCCCAAATAGACGGCCGGTTGCTTGTACGAAAGCGGGTAGATGGAAAACAACCGGGGACAGTTTGGGAGCAAGTGAAGCCAGATCATTGAGCCGCGGGTCATCAGCGGGTGCGAGCTCGACGAAGGTATCAAACCCCCAGCCCAGAACTGTGCGTTGACGAAGGTCGAGATCGCTGCTAACCTTTTCCAAGACTTGTGTGAGCAGGGCGTGAAAGGCGTCAAGGGATCCAGTAGTGTTTTCGGCATCACCGAAAAGGCAAGCACCTTTGGAGAAGCGAAGGCGTCCGGCAAGGCGTTCAATATCAGAAGCATCCTCGTCTTGTTGCTCCGCTGATAATTGACTCAGAATGAAACTCCCAAAATCCGCAGGACAAGATATTGTCCTGGCGTTCGCGGAACCGCCAAAACCAATCTTGTTCTGCTGCAGTCTTTCCAGCATGTAGTAGAGGCTCACTTCGTCATCGGACCAGTGCTTTGCAATGTATTTTTGAAGTTCTGGAAGGACAAAGTTAGTGAATCTCTCCGGTCCAAGCTCTGCGCAAGCCGTGGAAAAGGCATAGAATTCGCACGGCGAAAACTGTTCAGCGGCCGAATCCAACAACGACTGGGACACGGGCAACAAGTGATCCAAGGGAGCGTATTGGATCACTGCGGCAATGGTGATTGCGAGCATGGAATTGATATGCATTTGGTCTTGGTTGAGAGACCACGCGACTGCACCTATCACTTGGAATGCCTCGATGACGACCGTCCATTCACTGATCCTGGATCCTCGCTGTGTCCCTATGACAACAAGCAAAAGCCTGAGAGCGAAAGACATCTGGCAGACCTCTTCGGAGGCTGCCGACTCCCGAGCAGCATCCAAGACGACGTCCAGAATTGGCTTGAACGTGTCGCTGGATGTCTCATGGATGAGCGCAGTCAGAATGCCATCCACAGTTGACTGAACTTGCGCTTGTTGCTTCATGGGCCGAGCGCAGTCTAACAGACACTGTACTAGCGATGGAGCACACGAATGTAGCTGCTGGTCAACCCCTCGGGCGCTCTCCGCGAAGAGAGACATGACGCCAAATTGATATGGACTGAAGTCTGTGGCCCCCTCTTGCTCCGAAAGTACTTCCAGAAGATGCTTAACAGCGAGGACCAAGGGTGATCCGTGTGTGTGATGTGCCATCGCGGCTTTTCTCAGCAAGAACGAGAGCGATTCTGCACTGAATCGCACAATGTAGTCCTTTTTGAAGGAGAGGTATGGTATCATGATATCGAGGAGGGGGCGCAGGTCTCGCAGGAGGAGTTTGGACAGATATTTGAACATGAACGCCAGACAGTTGAAACACCACTCGACAACTTCGGTCTTGTCAGCGGTGGCAGCAATCTCTGCAATAAGCTGGACAGTTCTGCGGAAATATGGTTCGAAGCCATGATCGAGGTCATGGGCTAGTTGGGCAAGGAGACTGAGGAGAGGCTCGAGGGCGAGTTCGTCTCGTTTTTCGATGTGTTCGGCAAGGAGCTCGAAGATTGTATCTGCATGGTGAAGCACTTGAGGGAGATTTTCGCAGAGAGGGCTCGCTTTGTTGAGGAAGCTGGTGAATGTTGCGGAGAGGTTCAGCTCCGCCCACCCTTCCAACGCTGTGTGGAAAAAGCTTTGCAGTACGTCTGCATCATTTTTCGAAGGCTTAACTCTTCTCACGGCATGAACCGGGTCAATCCTCAACTGCTCTATTCGTTTCGTGAAGGATTCGAAGCGGTGTCTCTTGGTCGAGGCGGTGGCTTTCTTCGGGCGGCGCGAGACGGAGGAGCGGAAACCGGGAGGAGTGGACGCCATTATGGGAAATTGCCCATCAAAGGGTGAGAATCCTTTGCGCGATGCTGCGCAGGCTTAGCTTTGAGGCTGAATCATGGCGAAAAGGTGCAAATGCCTGCAACTTGCAGAGACGATCTTTGTCTGAGGCTGCGGCGTAAAAGTTGAGATGCGATACGAAAAAATTCCCCGCATTTAGTTTTGGGGTGTGCGAGGATAAATACGTCACCGTACAGAATTCGGTGGAGTTTACGGCGATAAAAGCACAAGCACCTTCACATGTTTTTGTCACTATGATGAGCCCTCGCGGATCTCTCTGTCGCAATAATCCGACCTTGTCCTCGCCGTCACTCTCACTACAACCTCCCGTCTCATTCATCGTCTCTTCTCTCTTGTGTTCATATCAGCATGAGACACTGGTGGTCTTGCCATTTTTTCACAAAGGCGGAAGCACGCATAGACAGCTGAGCAAAATTAGTGATTTCTCTCACATCCTTCTGCGCCTCTCACTTCGTTCCTCTCCAGAGCAGCTATGGGGACCGCAAAAATGTGAGTTGATGGTGACGTGAAGCTGCATCGGTATCGTCGCTGACCCTGGTAGCCTCGTTGTTGGGAGCATCCGAGGCGAACTGAAAAAGGCTTTCGACAAGATCTCGAAACTGCAAGCCAAACACAACTTCTCTTTGGCCATTGTCGTCGGCGACCTTTTTGGCTCTCCTGGCGATGAAGGCGGCGAAGGCGACGAAAGCGAGCTGAAGGCGTTACTCAACGGTCAGATCGATGTGCCCCTCCCGACATATTTTACCGTTGGCGACTCCCCATTCCCGGACAATGTCAAAGCAAAGCTCGAAGACGGCGATCTCTGTTCAAATCTTTTCTATCTCGGCCGCAAAGGGACCATGACCACTACCGATGGAGTGAAAATCGGGTCACTTGGAGGCCGACTCAAGCAAAATGAAGCGTCCTTCACCGAGAAACTTGGCCCCTATGACCCCTGGTATCTTGACAACGAGGCAAGAGGTCTACACGGCGCCCATTCCGCACATATTCTTGTCACGAATCAGTGGCCGGCAAATATCAGCAATGGGTCGAAGGTCGAATTGCATCCGGGGTTGTACGGGACCACTGGCAGTCAGTCCATCGCCAATCTCTGCCAAGCACTCAAGCCATGGTATCATTTCTCGAGCAGTCCAAGCGCCTTGTGGGAGCGGGAGCCCTTCAAACATATCCTTGAGTACACCTCCTTTGATCAACCAAGCATCACAAGGTTCAAGAGTCTGCCGAGCGTGTTGGCACCCACAAAAGAGTGGACGTCGGCGTTCATGCTGGACACTTCACGCCCTCCAGCGACGGTGGATGCTCCGCTTGAGTCACCATTCATCCGGTCTTCGCCGCCAAGGAAGCGACAAGCCGCCGACGACAGAGCTTCATATCGAGACGGCAACGAAGACGGTCACGGCCCACGGAATCGCAAGCGTGCCCGAAAAGGTCTACGCAGTGACCCCAATGACTGCTTCATGTGCCTCAACAAGCCCGGTGCCAAGACCCATCTCGTCGTGTCTCTAGGGGACGAAAGCATGGCCACAGTCACCAGAGGCCCGTTACCGATGCCGTCAACATTCCCGCAACTGTCCTTCACCGGCCACGTCATGATCATCCCGTACTATCACGCGGCGGATGAGTTGGCTCATGGAAAACGATCACCGGACGAGATGACTGCCGAATTCAACGAAATGAACCGCTTCCGCAAGGCTCTGAGTGTCATGATTGGAGCGAGAAGCCACGGCCAGCTGGGCGCCGTCTGCTGGGAAGTCAATCGCACCGGCATCCGGCATTTCCACTGGCAACTCGTTCCGTGCCAAGTGGATCGCATCAAGACTGGCATGGTTGAGGCGGCATTCAAGGTCAAGGCATCCCAATACGGCTACCCGGACTTCCAGTCTTGTGCTGCAGACGCCCAGCTCCCACAGCGATCGGACTATTTCCGCGTCTGGACCTGGTTGACCGATCCCGTCCAACTAGCCGACCACGCCAACGGCACCGCGAATGACGGCGACGATGTGGGCGTGGCGAAATCCATCTTCTTCCCCTTGCCCACGGATCAAAAATTCAACATCTGGTTCGGGAGAGAAGTCATGGCTGGCTTGCTGCAACTGGAACACCGGGTGAATTGGATGGACTCGATCCTGACCAAGGACGGGAGTGATCAGGCTGCGGAGGAAGAGGACGCGGCTGGTCTCCGGGCTGATTTTGAGGAGTTTGACTTTGCGATGAAGTAATGAACCCTATCATGCGCAGAGACAAATGGACACGGGGCTTGCATGCGACGCGGAGCTGTTTTGGAATCCAGCATTGGGGAGATTTGACATTATGATATCGAGATACCCAACCAGACTCGGGCTTGGTCACGTGTTGTGCTGCGGGGGACGATCAGGAAATATCTCGGACTCTTGAGTTTTCAGAGACAACCACGGAATTGATCAAATGCACTTGGAGCAAATTCAGACACCAGGCCTCAATGGAGTTGCTGTAATGGCACAACAAGGGAGTTGACAAAAGTAGAGACAAGTACAGGAGAATCAAGCCGCTAATCGGCCGCTTCACATCAAGGCAACTAACTCCCCTGTTCCGCCTCTGTGCACAAGATCCAGTGTCGTGTACCTCGTATACTAGGATCCGCGCCATTTTCACGAGAATTATATAGCCTCCATAATTGCACTCTCTCGCCACTTTGTAGGAGGGTGTTCCGAGACCCAGCTCTTTGAAGATTGATAGAAACAAGACACATGCTCATTGACCTGATCGTTCGGAGCTCCCTGTTCGATCGAGGATCGAGGATTCGAGGATCGCATTGGATTGCTCACAGATCGCAGCGTAACGAGGAGGATGCCGAAGGTGCCAAAGGTGTGCGGAAGCACGACACCGTCGAGTAGGAACTGGAGGGCTTCGAGGGAAGATGACTCGGCCGCAGGAGAGAGGGGAGGCGGTGCAGCGAGGGATCGGATCTGTTCCTCTCTCCGAGGAACTCGGCGTCGGGGAGTCGGAGAGAGCACGCCTAGAATACAGTGAGTGCTATTCGTCCGTACTCACTCAGGCAGAGAAGATCCTTGAATCACGCCAGAGCCGGTGGAAGAACACCTGAAGGTGGCTGACAACGGCTGATTGATATCAAAGCCGTTGTCTGATGGGTAAGTACATTGAGCTTGAGTCCCGATCCAGGAGATCGACAACTGCATGGACTTTGCCCTCTTCGCTTGCGCATCTCATGGGGGTAGGCGTCATTGTACTCAGTATTGTCGCTGTAAATAATTGTCCTGCCATGCCTGCCTGCGGCACGGCCAAAAAGAAAACTCCAGCCTTGGCGTGTCACGTGTGCGAGGCTGGGTTTTTCACGTGATCATCGGCACTACTTTTGGCCGCCCGTGCCGCCAGGCTGCGCTCTCAACCAGAATGAATACCCATTCAATTCAACGCAGTCCTTCCGTTTTCCTTCGCTACGATACAAGTCACCACCCGTTACGACAGGGCGCGATATCGACTACGTGTCAGGGGTTGTCGTCAAGTCCTTCAATCGATGCCGAGACCTCGCAGCTGCCGCGCGTTCTTCCTGTCCGAGGCTGTGGTATTGTTGCCGCAGGTGGCACATTCCTGATCAGAGGCGCAGCAGATGGCTCCCCGACCTACGCCAATGCTTCACCATGTGCTGGAGTGAGGTGTGAATGGATATGGAGCGGGATTAATACAATACGGGTGATTGTGAGACTGGCGCAAGCCCTGAGACATTACCGCCAGTTACATGGGGTTGTACGAGACGACCAGGGCAGCATCTACGGGCCGGGAGTTGGAGAGATACACGCGGTAGATGGATGCAAACAGGTAACATGGTATACTGCCCGGCAAATCTGGAGTGATACGTAGGCTCTTCCCAATAAGCTCATGCTCCTGCGTTCTTGCAGATCGTCCTCTTTCTCTCGTAGAAAACCTAACCAGTATGCGAGGGGCTAGCTCCATGAAGGTTCTTTGCCAATTCCCTTGTTCCAATGAATGATAGCACGCTCACTTATCGCCCTACCACTTGGCTTCCTTGGTGGCCAAGAAGGCCTTCAAAATGCTCACTCTCTTCTCCAAGGCTGACACCCACTTCTCCAGCGCTTCTCTTGTAGCCTCTGGATCTGTTCCCTCGCCGCCCAATCGCGCATAGAAGTCCTTCCGGTAGGGAGTTGCACTCATGGCAGCACTGAAGATGGGTTTGATCAACAGTCCATGATGCGGGGCCAGTGTATTCTTGTAGCTCGCTCGAAACCCGTCCGCAAGCTCCTTGTTTGGCTTGGGTTCCACGGCTTTGACGGATGCGTTGGTGGTGAGGTCGGACCGCAGTGCTTGTGCTGTGAAATCCAATCCACGAGTCAGCCACACAAGCCCTTCGGTGGCCTTGTGGGATTTTGAGGCCAGCTCTGTTTTGACCAGCAACTGCACCGTAGTCGAACCCTCAGGGGCGGCTTTATAACGGTCACGAATCTTGCTGACATTGCCCATCATATCATTCTTTACGGGAGTGAAGGCTACCGAGCCTAGAAGATCGAAGAGGGTAGTGGTTGCTTCGGACGCATCGAGGAACTCGAGGGTGGAAATACCGTCGTCATCGGAGACAGGGACGTCGTCGAAGTGCACTTTGTGGGTGTCAAACCAGGTTTTGCCCGGTGGGATTTGAGTGCCCGACATTTTCAGAAGCAGAGGGATGATTCAGCTCAATGGAGAGAGTATACAGAGGTTTAGAGCTGCGAAAAACAAAATGGGGGGTTGTGGAAGTGACGGTGAACATCTGGTCGAGGGGCGCATGTCCGTGTGCCAATGGGGATTGGGGTGGGTACAAAGTGCAAACAGAGCAAACATCGACACATGTGACACTGACGTCATCCCAGAGCCAGTGTTCGGTTTTGCCTGCTGGACGCGCATCGTCGAGGCCTTGGAAAACGAGGTTTGAGCAGCAGATTGGTGGCGCAGTGTCCGCTGCCTCCTCTCTGGAGCTCGAGGAGGAGTCAATATCCCTGGAAATGATAATGAGTATACGTTCAAGACTGTCATGCTAATTCATGCTGTGGTACAAAGATGTCGACCTCCCGAGTGATGCCCGTCGGCAGCACTACCACGACCCACGATTTCGACGCACTCGATCCGGACTCGTACACGGCGCACCGACTCAAACATGCCTCCCCTGAACATCTTCACATCACCTCCCGCCGCTTCTTCATCGGTCCAATCCCCGAGGGCTGGCTCAACAGCCACAGAAAAGAGTGGTATAGGCGAAGATTACAGCTGAGCACATATTCTTCTCGGAGAGCGAGCTTCCGCGCCGCTGCAGACCAAGATCCTCGGCATCGTACGTTGACGGGCTTTGAGGGTCCTTCAACTGCTGCCAGAGTGACCTTCGGCTTTCCTCAACCTGAAGATGCACTCGATCAGGATTCTAGCGCGGGTGAAACAACGGACGTTGAACAGGAGGACCTGGAGGAAGATGAAGAGCCGATACAACCAAGAGATATAGAGCCGGTGTCTACAAACGATGTGCCCCGCCTTTTGGGAATCGACGGAGAGAATGAAGAGGGTGACAGAGTTCCCAAGTCTCTGCCAGTCCCCACGGACACGGGTTTGGATGGTACCAGTGAACGTCCAATGCCTGCGAGGAGCACAAAGAGTGCCTTGATGTCTCCGAAACCCGAATCCTACAAAACCGCCCACGAAAATCCTTTCACTGATGCGAGAGCCACTACACCTATAATCAATCCACCGAGCGCAGAACATGACACCGACCATGAGACCAGCATTGGGCAAAGCTTTAATAGACAGTCCCTGCAGCCATCGGCGTCAACCCAAGACAACCTGGAAACTAACTCTAGGACTGCTCTACTCTCTGCCGATACTACCAGACCGTCAGCAAAGTCACTGCAGCGCCATGAGCCTGCCCCTGTGGATGACGATGAAACTTATCGTCTGGGCCGGACGAGCACAGGTGTCCGATTCAAGGTCACAGAAGGAGTCCAACGAGGTCAGCAGAAAGTGGTCAAACGAGCAATTCGTGTGCAAGATCATGTTGCGAGCAGGCGACTGCGACGCGATGTTCTCCGAGAGGGCACGGTTGTCAAAATGGAGCGCATGTTGGTGAGAGTGGATATGACCCTGCAGCAAGTTCCGGAAGAGTTTGATGAAAACGAGAGTATCAAGGTCGAGACAAGACTGCTTGAAAAGTGGCGGGAGTTCATGGTCGTGGCAAGAAAGAGCAAGAAACAGGACGTCGACGACTACAGACTTCAGATCTACAAAACTCGAGTCATTCCGGAGATCGATGACGAGTCGACCAAGAAGAGACCGAAGTACGAAATCAGACTCGATCCCAAGGCGACAAGAGTCAATCTCTATTCCTCCCTTGACAAGACCGTGGTCATCTGGCATCCGTACAGAAAGGGAACGAGAATCATGGTGATGAGGCCACGTTCGCAGGCACACTCTGTAGAGTGGTATACCTTTCTCCGAGATGCCCTCGGCTGGGAACGGCCTTCCAGTCTTCAAGTCAACGTGCCGGACCTTGATGTGACTCTGCGACTAGAGAACCCCTTTGAAGTGCTTGAGACAGCTGGAGCAGATGCCGCGGACGAGGAGACGGCTCTGGCGCGGACGATTGCTGCTGAGAAAGCCGTCGCTGGGAAGATCATCTCCGAGTGCATCGCAATGTTGGAACGCGACCCCGAGTGGTCAAATGTCTTGGAAGTCTGGAGTGAAAGGGCCAAAATGGGACTTGCATGGAAGAGGTACGACCGGCTTGAATGGGTGCACGGGGTCAACGAGCACAAGATGTATGGTTCCATGGCAATGGCTCGCTCTCACGATCTAGAATTACGACCCAAGCAGCACTACCCGACGTCCACGTATGGCAGAAAGGGGAAACATCACGAGGAACCTCCCCCTATCGAAGGATTCCTGATCCGATTGACGTCCCAGAAAGGTATTCACAAAAGGATGGGAAAAGCTTTCTTCAAGCGGTTGTACTTCTCGACGCACAATCAATTCTTGATGTTCAATCGGCCCGCGAAGACAACCCCACCTCATCCGCCCCGTCTTGCGACAACCAGCCAGGGTGATGTCCCATCTGCGCACGAGATCGTGGAAAAGACGCCATTGATGTACGACATCGAACCGTACAAATTGAGCCATGGCGAGGTTTCGTGGTTGTCTTCCGGGAACCGTATGACTTTGCAGAGTCGTGACCGAGCTGCTCTGGAAGAAGCTCGGCGGAATGTGGCGAATATCTTGGAGGCAGACGGATATATCAACATGTGCAATATTCGTCACGTGCGCACCATAAAATGGGGCGCCTCACCCGCAGACGAAGTCCTTGAGACTGGATCAAGCTCAGACGTCGATTTTCACCAGGATGTGGCTGACAGCAGGCAGGAGGACGGATCAACGCACGAGATCGATGACGATCGAGTATTTGAACTCGTTCTCGGGAATGGACTCGTCGTTCGGCTGCAAGCATACTCGAAACACACACGCGACGAATGGATCCGCCGCCTGAAAGAATTGGTGAAATACTGGAAACTTCGCACGGCTGCCGAGATGGATACCTTTAAAGCCATAAGAAAGGCCAACCTCGAACAGCTCAACGTGGACGAAGAGATGGAAGCCATCATTGGGCAATTTGCGAAGAAATGGGAAGTCAGCCGCAGCGAAGCCAGCCCGGAGCTCTACAACATGTGCGCAATAAGCAGCTGCCGCAGCGTGACCATGTCCGGTTCGTTGTATCTCAAAACACGTCGACGGGCCACTTTCCATCGCTGTCAAGTTATCCTCACCGGCGGCAGGTTGCTCATTTTCCAGTCGGCTTTGCGAAAGAGAACCGGCGAGCAAGTCCGATTTATCCATCAAGAGAAGCAGCAGGATGTGGACTTGAAGGATTGCTACGTCTACAGTGGACTGATCGTGGACGACGATCTGCTATACCAAAACCGAACCTTTGATGCGAACCATCCGGGCCTGGCCAGTCTCCCCCGCGTGTACCTCGAAGACGGATGGACGAGCGCCGATGTCGATGTCATGAAATGTTTTGTAGTATGGATGAACAGGAGAAAGGGCTGGTTCAAGACCGCCACGACCGAGGGGACCGTCAGCGACGCGGATGACGAGGCACAGGGAAGCAGAAATCGTGGCCGTACCAGAGCAAAGCTTCGTAGAGTGGGCCAGCTCGGTGTACCGGGACGGGGGATGGTCTTCAAGTGTCGCAGTCGCGCTGAGAGAGACCACTGGGTCTTGAATATTGCCAGCGAGATCGAGCGGGTGATTGAGCATGAAGTCGAGGAACTAGGCGAGGAAGGCGAATTCAGATTCGACAAGTGAGGGACTCGGTCACGGAGAGGATGAGGATGCGTCCCCAGAAATGTTTATTCTTAGGCATTATAGGCATCATTCAGGCATTGTTTTGTTCAAGGATGGGGGGCGACGGGCTTATGCGTAGGGGTTCCAGGGCCTGGAAGATGCCCGAGAGGTCTACCCTGCGACGGCTATGTTGAGCCTAATTCTTGTTACCTGCCCCCCAATTCCTGTCCAGCCCCTGTGCGAGTGCACTTTAGGCGTGCGGGGGGACCTTAGGCACCAACAGTAGGTGCCTAGACCGCCCAGGTCACCCAGGCGTGCCAGGTCACCTTTAGGCATGAGCCAGCTTCAAAGCCCGGCTTGAATCTTGGCGCCAAGCTACACTCTCGCTATTTGATTCGCTCTATCGCTCAACACCTCACAGGCTTCTTTTGCCTGCATCTCCCTCAATTCATGATATAATTTTCTGAATTTAATATTATCAAATAGGCCTCTCGAAGAGCTACCTACTAGTACTAGCTAGAGTTTGATTGGGTCGATGATCCAAAAGTTGTATCGGATAATGTTGTCTTTGATCTTCCTCGGAGCTTAGTCATTGAGCCATACCTGGTCCCGCGCTCGGCTCGCCTTCCTTTCCAGGTTTACTTGCGCTCTGCCCCTCGCGCTGCGCATACTACCACTGTCAACAGACGACAACGTGCGGCGTCAAAAGCACGATTCTCTACCTCATCTTCAGTGCCAGAACTATATCTATGTGGTACCTGAGCCCTCCCTCTCAAAATACAGCGAAGAAACTCGCAGTGAGAGGCTCAATTCGATTCGATTCCCCCAGAGCAACCTCAACCTCCACCTCGACAAACCCCGAATTCGCCTTCACAATGAATGATCTGCCCTTCGATCCTTTCACTCTCACCAGGGAACAACTACGAGGTGTCGGCATCGGGTTCTCCTCCGAGGTCGTACATATCGTCGGGACGAATGTTGTTGCCAAAATTCCGGCCCTGCAGTTTCTCGAGGATCAGAAGGTCGAGAAAATGACATACGATCCGTCTGCAGACACATCCAAATATTCTTCGCTATCTCGGTCAAAGCCCTCCGACATGCAAGCTCTTACGCAATGCTCTATTGTTTGAATACCATCGTAATGGAACTCTAATAGAGTGCTTAGGCAAGATGATTCCTGAACGAAGCAGGTTGGTGAATATCAATCCCTCTCATAGCCTCACATCACCCCCCGCATCACATCACATATGCCTTCGGATACTTTATACATTGATATGTCGGTAAAGATGTGGACATAGATGCACTTGTAAGCATATATTCCCCTTCCGCACAATTATTTCCGCAATCGACCATAGGATATGGAATACAGGGCTTCCCGTTCGCTCAGCCGTACTTAAGCCATATGCCGATCAGTTAGTACTACCGTGGGTGACCAGGTGGGAATCCTGATTGTTGA
>WJFF01000184.1:39876-52330 GCA_011800825.1 Fonsecaea pugnacius | reverse complement strand
AAGAAGAAGAATCATCACGAACTTGCTATGCATGGATATAGGTTTCGTTTGGACACTGGGATGGATATACACGCACCTGTCATGTATATTGTATATACATCCCCGGATACCACAGCCCTTATTTCCTCGATGTTGCTGGAATATGAACACTCTTGCTCAAATGAATGCTGTATGAGACCTGTCTGTGGCCCTGCCAAAAGAGCCATCATTCCATCGTTCCATCGTTCTTGTCCTTGGTCGTTGTCGTGCTGCCGTAGATCTGCTTGCATCTCGTACCTCTGTCCTTCTCTCTTCTTCCCGTCAAACACTCACATTCGTCTCCCCAATAGAGCAGGCCTGCACTTTGCTGGCTACCCTGGGTGCCTCGTCTTTCTCTGCCCTTTCCATGCTGTGTGTTTCCCTTGGTGGGACTCCACGCCGACTGCTGCCATTCTCAAGGGCTTTCCGGCTCCCAACACCTGCTCTCCTATAGATCATGACCGAAGACCAAGGGGTTGGGAGGGTTTGTCCACCAGTCGCTCCAAAGAGAGCTCCCACACTAGCATTTTCTGATGGATGTACCTTCTCTAGGCTCTCCAGCTCCGGATGCTGTCCAGACCTTGCGGTTCCTCTGCCAAACTTCCTTGCCAGTGGCTTGAGTCACCAATTATGGTTGAAGTCAGAAGTTGCAATAGACACTAGGTGTCTTTGAAGAGCTGGAGTTCATCATTCTTCATATCATAGATCGGTGGGTTCAAGTCCCACCAGCCAAGCCAAGGAAGATATGTAGACCCTCGGAGCAAAGAGCAATGAAGAAGATACCTGCGTTAGCGGAGGCTGAAAGATGTTTCTTTCAGGATTTTCCCCAGAGCAAAGGAAAATTTGTGTTATACCTGTGGCTGAAGTCAGAAACACTGGTCAACAAGATGTTGTGTTCCGTGTAAGTCCATCATCCTTCAGAGGTATATTGTTCGGTCCAAGTCCCACCAGCCGGTGATGTTTTTCTTTGAAGCATTTGGGGGTTTGTGCTGACATTTTATACTAGCAGATGGGTCACTATCCTCAGACACTCAATGTCTGGCTGGTCAAGCAACCAGAGGCAGTGCCACAGCTCATCAGAATTTTCCTTCGCTGATTGGGTTCTCACGGAAATGTCCAAGTGTGGGATTGGTGACCCTCAAAGCAAAGGATGACGGTGGATGTTTGAAATTGGCTTCTGCTCGGTTGCGCTTCTGTAAGGTTTGTAAGAGTTTGGTTGATAAGAAAATATGTTGAGGGGTACGGCAACTCCAGATAGCTCGCCCCTAGTATCAGATGACGGAAACATGAGCGTCTAACACTGAAATAAGATACACTGGTACTTACCCATGTACTGGTCGAGACACAACTCTGTAAAAGGAGACGAAGTGGTCGCCACCACTGCTGTTGGAGACTGAGTTGGTCGTACAGCTGGACGATGAGGAGAGAGCAGCTGAGGCCATCATGATCTAGATAACACCAAGAGATATGTAAACACATTCAAGTGTGTGAGGGTGCCGGCCTCGAGTACCGCATAGGTGACGATAATAGGAGACAGAAATCCAAGTCAAAGGGTGGGGAAAGGAAGAGGAGGATGATGACGATGACAAGGTGCATTCATTCCATTCCGTGCAATTATCGACATTTGAATCTTTGAATCTTGTGTACAAGGAGACCTTTCTCTGCGAACGATCCGATCAAAGGGAGGGGTTGTTATCATTCAGCCGACCGGGGTCCCAACGCAGCAAATCTTCGAACCCGAGCAAATAACGAAATGTGTTTATGCACTTTCCCCCATTATTTTCTTTTTACCCGCCTTTCCAGGGATCACCACATGATGAGGAGAGTCAGTGAGCCGTTTCTTCGTAGTCAAACTGTCACATAGTGTGGTGGGACAGACGTTGTCCGTCCGTTCATCGCATACATAATCAGGGATATCGGATGGGGAGAGGCTGTCGAGGGGCGTCAGTCAGTTTGAGTGCCTGGGACTATATGCGGTAAAAAGGCAAAACATACCTGTCCGTTTACAGCTCCAACAAGTGTCTTACCCGTCTCCGGGTTCGCCTTGGGCATCTTCTGGACCGATGTAGGCCCGTTGATCTCGCGATCGAGGTTCATGTATTCCTTGGCTGCATCTTTGTTGCCCCGCTCAAGCAGATACCTCATGTAAGTGGTGATGAGCTCTTGAACGATGGCTTCTGGTAGAGCGCTCTTGGTGAGGATCTCGTCCACCACCCGGCGAATCTGCTCGTAGTGCTGTTGCTCTGTCTCGCTACTTGTGGGTTGATCAATTTCGAAACGCAGATAGCTGGTCCAGAAAGCAGGGCTGTCGAGATACAAGTGTTGGTTCTTCTGGAAAACCTGGCGAGCCTCTTCGGTTGAGCCCTTGACCTTCCAGAGAAGTTTCGCCCATTCGGCCACGAGAGCAGCTTTTGCTGCGGATTCGACGTTTGGAGATTCCAGGTGACTTTGGTACACGGCAACAGCGGCCTCCAGACCTGAATGACGACGATTTATGTTCGCCAGAGAGACGATTGTCTCGACATGACCAGGTAATTGAAAGAGGATCGCATCGTGTATGTCCTTTGCCACATCGACACGACCGGACATTTCTTCGAAATACGCGTACTGGAGTCGAGTTGTTGGTAGGGCAATCGGAACATAGAAGCAAGAGGCTCTTTGATAGATGTTTCGAACTTCCTCTTCCTTGCCCGGCTGGCCCAGCATCCACCGGGCGTATCTTGACCAGAACTCATCGTGTTGCGCACAAGTGACCAAGCAGCGCTCATAGAGGAACTGGGTGCGGGTGTAATCACCTTCTGATTCTTCAAAGTCGAGATATTTGCGCCAATTTGTCAGTTGAGCTTCGTCGAGATCCGTCACATGGAAATACGGTCGCTTGATTTCCGATTCGTAGGTCCATCGTTTCGTAGTCTCGGTCTGTGTCCGCCGGAAGATGTCGAGGTGATAGTTATCAATCCGGGTCCGTAACTCTCGCTCTACCTCTGGCTGGCTTCGGCCGGCTTTGTAGCCGGCACCTTCATTTTCAATATCCATCTGCAGTTGCGTGAGAGTACCGGGCGGGGCGATGGCTGAAGGCGGGCGTGACTGTGCCATCTGCCGGTACTTCTCAAAGTATCTCGCGTATTGATGCATAGGTATGTGTATGATTCGGCCGAGGATCGTGAAGATTCGGTCGAATCCCTCCATGCGTTCTTCGAATTCAATATATTTATCCCAGAAGGGGTGGGCGAGGAAGTCGAGGCCGACACAAACTGCTCCTCTCTCAAAGAGCCTGATCATCAGCCGGTTAGCATTATTGTGCACTACCTTCGCGAGGGACTTGGAGAATGGGAGGGAGAAAGCAGACATGGGAGGATGGGGAATGTACGCGTGATAATAGTCCTTCAATTGCTTTTGCAACAAGTTGAGATGGTCCTGCAGAAAGGGTGGGCGGGCAAAGGCCCAATTCTCGGGCAAATCAAATCAAAGCACCTGACTGGTGATGAGTGAGAAGCAAGCTCGGAAGGGGAGGGACAGCGACGATGAGCTCACCAAAGCTGCGGTGGCCATCATCATCGATTTCATCGCCAGCTCCTTCTGCCAAATGAGGTTGTGTCATGCTATGTTTAGGTTCTCGACAAGAGGGAACACATTTTTCATACTTACTCTCGAATACCATCGGAATCGTGGCTTGTCTCGGTCTTGAATGAACAGTAGTTTGTCCACAGATCCACCGAATTGGTGACGCTGGCGATGCCGCGTTCGTAAACCTGTCCAACTTTTAGCACGTGAGTCTCTCTTGCTCGCGACAGACTCCCTGACCATGTCGGCGGCTTCGGTTCCGGCTATTGAGAACTCCAGATCGGCGTATTTCTTCCAATAGCCAAAGAAAAGAGGGAACTTCAAGAGGAAGCGGTCGTAAACGCTCCGGACGGCCGTGATCGCCTGCGAACTCGAGTTCCTGTTGATTCCGCCCTCGAGGGCCTCGGCGGCGCGGACGAGCTTCTCCCAGATCTCGAAGTTGTCCGAGTCATCGTTCTGCGGGCGCCAGACGTTAGCCCAGGAGCACATCGCCATCGCCTAGATGTCACCTACCACCTCGGCCAAGAGCTTCCGCAACTCGGCGCTCTCCTCATCGTTTCCACCGTAGGCGTCCATCGGGACTAGGCTGGGTTACGCCCAAGAGAGATGGTCCGGACAGCGCAGGCGACGATGAACGTGTCTCGAGTATTTTCAGGAATGATCTTTGAGTGGCAGGAATACAGAAGATAGTATTCCGCAGCATATAATGTTCGTAGGGATACGGAGAACGTTGGGGCAGAAGAAACATGTGGAGAGGGAAAAAAACGGCAAGAGGCTGAAGCAGCAGATGTACTTCCCGTCCGCCAAGCCTGCGGCGCATTGTCCTGAAATCCGCGCTCTGACAACTTTTTCTAAAAGTGGTGAATGCTTGAACTCTCACACTCAGCCATGGTGATGCACCTTTCATCACCTAGATAAGACCCAGCAGACCCTATAGCACGACGCTGCTGCCTTCTCCCGACGACGACAAACAAAGACATCTCGTCAACGACCCGTTCAATTACCACTTGACATTGATCTCCTGGTACCGCTACCATGGCGGAGCTCAGTGCTCTGCCTCTCCGGCTGAAGAACTTCTTTGCCCGGTATCCTCCCCAGCTCTACTCGGCCAAATTCACAGGCATCACGATACCGTTGACGCGGAGAGAAGCAAAAGAGGCAGCGGTCGCCCGAGCCGCTGAAATACAGAACCAAACCTCTGCTTCTTCACCACCCTCGCGCCTCGTCGCGAGCATCCTCGCACAGCCCATATCAGTATCTACACCGGCATCCTCTTCACAGACAGAGCCGTCAACGACTGAGTCTTTGAGGACGGAGACAATTGAGGAAGCAATTCCTCCCACATCTACATCGATACCGACATCCAGCACGCTGCAGAAATTCCCACCGAACCCCTTCCTCCCGCGCAAAAACTTCGTGACTGGCCGATGGGCCGGTCCCAAGATCGGGCTACGGCGGCAGGCAGATCTGGTCAAAATCGCAAAGCAATTCGGCATAGAAGAGCTCCTTCCGCCCGGGCGGAAGTCTTCGGCGTTCAAGGAGTCGCGGCTGCTCCAGAGAGGATTGAGGATTAGGGGCACGGGCGAGGGTCAAAAGGTCAAGGGTCACAAGTGGGAGAGACACATGGGGGCGACGTTGGAGAAGAGGAGGAAGGCAATGGAAAACATGCCCGACTTGATCAGAGAGTGGAAACAAAAGGGCCATGGGCGAGGTTGGAAGAAGTATCCCAAATAGACGCTGTCATTATTGGGGGCTCTCTCTGCTCGTCGTGTGTGTTTGGTTTTCGTCAGGGTCAGCACATCGGTCCGAAGCAGAATGGTTATTATTCCCAGCCGTCGAACAGAAGCCCGCCTCACTGGAATCAAGGAATCACGGCCAAATTCATGGAAATTGCAGCAAATGGTGCCCCAGGCGGGGACATTTTGGCCGGTACACTCCACGAATATTCTGTCGCTGCACCCAGATACCTGACAACTTTATATTGTATATATCAGACCTCTCCCGTCACACGCCACGTACTTTGACAGTGGAATACCCCTCGGCGGTCCTGTGGTCCTGTAAAAATAGCCCTTCCATACAGGTCGAGACTCGAATCTCGATATTCAATTCAGACCGAATCCCAGCCAAGTAACTCGATGTATGCTTGTGTTCTTACGAGGCAGTAACCTTCGTGTCTTACTGCTTCTTCCTCTCTTATTTTCCCAGTATAAAGAACGTCGACCACTCCAAGTTCAAACCACACCGTCAAAAGCTGAAGCCGCACTTGCCATTGTTCGTAGCACTCGAGGGACTCCAGCAAGATTTTCGAAATGTTCATATCCTCGAGGCGCCCTCCCGAACTCGAGGTCCTTGATCATGTGGACCAGCACCGCCGCCACTACTGGCTGTGCCGATAGTATCACTACCGCGACCCTGCAAGTGCTTTACTAGCCAATCAAAGCGGGTCGACGACCGTGTTTCTGTGCTTTTACGTCTCGGTGGCATAGCAGCGCTGATAGCGGATTGTTCTGCAGCATCGACGCCATCATCCGTATTGCCAGCTGACGAAGTCGACCCCTGCGAATGCACGTCCTTCTTCGCTTTCCAGAAACTCGAGGCTCTTTTCTGAGTTTGAGGCTGCGATGAGCTCGTTGATGATGTGGCCGACTGACTTCGAACACGGGAAGACTTAGCAGCCGATCTCGCATTGGTCTTGCGGGTGAGTTGGACTTCGATGTCTCGCAGCTCCTTCTCAAATTCATCCGCCCGACTGAACTGCCCCCGAAAAGTATTTCTTGCAGGTGTTGGCTGGTATCGGAGAGATGAGATAGGAGGGAGAGAAGCGCTGTGGGTTAGTTTTCGAGGCTCCTGTTGCGCTTCGTCACAACAGTGTAGAAAACTGTAGCGCTTCGTGTCGCCTTTGCCCTCCCTCGGACTATAGATAGTTGCTTTCGGCTGGGGCGAGGCGGTTACAGGCGAACTAAAGAGACTGTCGGATCGCTCTTCTTGAACTGGGCTGAGGTGCCTTGACACTTTCTCTACTTGCTCCCCTCCTCTAGCACACGACAGATCACGTCGAGTCGATGGCCCTGTCACCAATGAGAGGCAAGAATCTTTGCCGGGTCTTTGCCGTTGTATGGGACGTGTATCCTTGGTCTCTGGCTTTGGTCTTAATTTGTATATGCCGATGAAGGCTTCGAGTTCATCGTCGTCCAGCCCAAAAGGCATCGTGGTTGACTGTTTCTTGAAGATTGACGAGTAAGAAGATCCCTGTCTTACTTTGTTGTGCGGGAATAAATGCCTTTTGTGAGGCGTTTTGGGGTCCTGATCTCCGGGGAAGATCATGTGGAGTGCAGGGGCCGAAAGACGGAGGTGCTATTTATGGGATGTCAGCTCGAGGTCACGAGTGTTGATCTCTCTAAATAAGTTCGCGCAATATTGAGGAAAGCCGTGCGCCTGGATACTTGGGTATAAAGCTTCGCGGAGAACATTGAGGCGGCTGGCAACCCTTGGACTCGCGCGGCGACTGACGATATGTTGAGCCCTCTTCCGTCTGTTTCTGGCGTGTGGGATTAAATTAGAAGCTTGCAGTCTCTCTTCTTAACCAGGGTGAACCAAAGGCATAGTTGAAACAAAGTTCCGACCATCATCACAAGCCCGCTGAAGAGTTGTAGTCCCACATAATGGCGTCCATCATCACCAACCAGGGCTCCGGCGATCGGGCTGCCGATGAGGGAGGCGGTGGCGCCGATTGCTTGAGCCATACCAAGTCGGGCTCCCAAGACCTTTGGATCAGGGCAGACAACGGGGAATATACTAGGTGGGAGCGGAATGAGAGCGCCACTGAAGAAGCCTACATGCCAGTCATTACCACGACCGTAATAGCAACGAAGGCTTCGGACAGCTTACCATAGAGAGCGGTGAAGGCGCAGAACGCTCCTATGCTGTGAATGCCTATCCAGGCAAGGCAAAGAATGGCGGAGACGAAGCCGCATATCAACCAAGGAATCATCACGCCGATGTGCAGCGCAGCAGTCGATGCTATCATTCGTCCCACCACCGAAGCTCCTTGCGCAATTACAACCGAATACAGCGCTAGGCCTCGTGATGTGCCCAGAACAAACTGTGCATAGCTGGGTATATAGAAAAAGGGAACGAGATAGCCGGTAAACAGCTGTGACAGTCAGCCTTCATTGACGGAGACAGCTTTTCGGGCCAAGTGATAACTGACAAAGAAGTTTGCCCAGGTGTAAAACCAAAACCCGATATCCTTGAAAGCTGCTCTATCGAAGAGTTTCCGCGTGGTGCCAGAACTGATATCACCGAAATTTGTGGCGCCCCAAAGCAACAGCGGAAAGGCGAGAAGATAAGACGCGAGCATGATGAAACCTATGACTCTGACAGTCCAAGCGAAACCCAAGGGGTCGATCAGCTGCTGAAAAACGATGGTGTAAATGATGCCACCTGTTTCGCCAGTTAGTAAGAGTCGCCTTTGAATTCAACCAAATCTTCCACATACCAAATGGAGCGCCACAACTCACAACACCCAGTGCAATTGCCCTCCGGGTTTTGAAAGAGCGGCTAACGAGTGCCATACCGGGAATGAAGAGAACACCGCACCCCAGACCAGTGCAGATACCTTGGGTCAATATGATCTGATAGTACTTGCTTGACAAGCTCAACATGAATATCCCCAAGCACGACATTGCAGCACCTCCAAAAAGCATGGTGCGGTAATGACCGAGGTCAAACAATGGCCCAGAGATGATGCCAATGACGATCAATAGGTAGGATGCAAGCGTCCCGATCCAAGAGATGTCGGACGCGGAGCTAGTTTTTAAAAAGGTCGTCTCATAATAGTTTTGGAAGAGACCGAATGCAAAGGTGAAGCCCCTGAGTCCACGGTCATATCTCAGCAATCTGTCTCCCCACAAGGAACGATTACCTTTACCAGACATTGAAGAAGACAAGGAAGCATCCAATGACCTGCAGCCATGCCCGAAGTCCGCCATCTTGGAGGGTTATTGGTGGCAAAGACACGACGGCTGTCGCCTCAATCTCAACTTCTTTGCTGCTAGGAGCATCTATTGGTATGGCCTCGTTAATTGTCTTTGAAGTGTCATGTTGGGAGTTTGACATGACGACAAGAGATGAGGATTTGGTCCTTAGCTCTGTCGAACCGCCACGAGTCTGGATAGAAGTAGAATCGGTTCACTGAAAATAGCGATCCATAACGACAGGCTTTGAATACCACACCACGATGCTCAGGCTTCTTAGGGCGCACAATAGAAGCAGAAGGGAAGTAGAAGACGAAATTACAGAACAACTGGGGTAAATGCAAAGGAACCGCTTAGCCGGCAGCAGGCATAGAGCATTTGTAAGAGGTGGTGCTAGTGTGTCGAAAAGATCCATGGATGGTCAAATCCGCAAATGGCGTGGCTCTCGACAGCCCCATGGACATCCATCGTCCATTGGCATCGAGAAGTTGCATTGCATGTACCGAGGCTAGCAGCCGCTTCTGCTGGTTGAGACTCCGACGGCAATTATGGCATCATATTGCCGGCAACTAATCATCGCTGTCGATGGAGAAACTTTACCATTCTTTTCACCTCGTCGACGTTCAGAACAGGTGGGCGAATGTTGAACATGTAGCGAGGTGAAGCCGGTAACAGGACATGTTCAGACTGCGACTCGGCGTGGAATGCGTTTGTTCTCGTCCGCTCCCCCGTCCCCAAACAGGCTCATTGTGGTCTGTGCCGAATGCCGCCATCTTAGTTTGATCAATCGAGCTTCACAAGTGCGAGATCCTTGATGCGGGGGAAAGCCTCGGCGCCAAAAGGACACAGGGTGCCTGAGGTGCGGACAGAGTGCGCAGAAGTCCGCCTCTTTCAGGGGTTACAAGGTCGAGTCTGTACAGACTCATTGCGGAGGTCGGGAGGGGAGGAAATGGAGGCTGTTGCTCGAGATCTCTGGTTGGGGCCATGTCTTGAGTGTCAATCTGCGATTTTGAACGCTGATGTCGAGGAGGGGATGAAGATGTGAGACAAGACTAAGCAAGGCTTCTTGATTGCATTACCGCAGATGAGGTCGAATTATTATTGTAGGTGTCACGGTGCAAAGACGGATATAAGCCGACAATCTGCCGACAGCGTCCATTACTGCCATTTTTCACCATCCAAGCTTTGCTCGGCTTCGCTTCTAGAATCGCAGAACATCTCGTATCGGGAGATATTATTGTACACCTTCTCCCTCTTCCCTCGTCATACGCGGCAGAGGCATGCCAGGTGTAGGATACCATGCCCTGATCCGAACCCACCATATCACGTCCAGGAAGAAGGTCGCCAGGCTCAAAGCAGCCGCCAAACAGTTTCAATGCCACGCTCTACTTCGATCAGGGGGAATCCCTGGTGTCATGTATGTCCGAGGCTACGATCGATCAAACGTTCAGAAATGGGTCGATACGGCACATGACCTGAGATACAAAGACTACCACCTGGCTGCGCCAGTTCATGCCATCTCATCCGAGCTTCAACGCGACGACCCTCAACAGGACGACGAAGGACTGGGATGTCTGGAAGAAGTCGCCACGGTCAAAGAACTGGCCACATATATGGAGGCGAGAGGACTCCAGAGATGGTGGCGGCTCGCCATGGGATTCGTGCAGGCATAGCGTGGAATTGCCTTGGGCCATCACAGCCATCTATCACTGCCCGCTGCCACTCTTGATTCAACCCCGAGGGTCGTCCCGCTCAGCGCCATAACAATACAATAGATCCGACCGACTGGCCGTATTTTACAGTTTCTGATACTCCAACTTGCCCTCGAGTTTCTTCGACTCGGCCACTTTTCTCACCGCTTTGTTGAAGTCGTCCTGGTTGACAGCATCTCTGTAATCCTTGATCGCGAACAACCCTGCTTCGGTGACGACGTTTCGCAAGTCGGCGCCGTTGAGGCCGTCACTCATCTTGACCACGCTTTCAAAGTCGATGTTACCTTCCGTCACCACGCCAGCAGCGTGGATCTTCAGAATCTCTAAACGCCCAACCTCGTTGGGTAGTGGAATCTCAATCTTCCGATCCAATCTCCCTGCCCGCAACAAAGCGGGATCTAGGGTATCAGGTCTGTTGGTAGCCATGATGATCTTGGTCTTTCCCAGGTAATCGAAACCATCGAGCTGGTTTAAAAGCTCCATCAATGTCCTCTGAATTTCACGGTCGGCAGATGTTCCTTCGCTGAAGCGTCTCCCGCCAATGGCATCAATTTCGTCCATAAAGATGATACAAGGCTCATGTTCTTTCGCGTAGCCAAACATCTCGCGGATCAACCTTGCCGACTCGCCGATATACTTGTCGACAATAGCGGATGACACAACTACCGTAAAGTCAGCATGGATCTTGGACCCCTTTGACGACTCGGGGCTCACCTTTCAGGAAATTTGTGTCCAGACTACTTGCGACTGCTCTCGCCAACAGAGTCTTCCCCGTGCCGGGAGGTCCATAGAGTAGAACACCTTTCGGGGGCTTGATACCAACTCGGAGGAACAACTCAGGATTCTTGAGCGGCAGCTCGATCACCTCCCGCAGTTCTCGAATTTGTTCGTTCAAACCACCAATACCAGCGAAGGAGACCTGTCCAGGATCTTCCAAAGACATGTTGTAGACCAAGGGATCGACTTCTCTGGGTAGCATTCTCATGATAGTCAGGGTGGTCATGTCGAGTGCCACTCGCGTGCCTTGTTTCAATTTCGACTTATCGACTTTGGACCGGCAGCCGACGACATATCTGGGACCTGAGGATGCCTTGACAATGACTAAAGTATGTTAAACATCTTCCAATGACACCGTAGTTTCGGCAAACGTACATCGCTCCTCATCAAGCTGCTTCAGGACTTCGCCTATGATTTGTCCAACACTTTGTAGTGCTTTGATGTTCTCTTCTGTTGTTTCAAACTCCTTCTGGAGTCCCTTGATATCCATTCTCAGCGCTTTCAACTTGGCTTCCCATTCTCGAGACTCTAGGAGTTTGTTTTTATACTGTTCGAGGGCCTGCTGCCGCTCCGGATCACCGCCTCCGTCCATCGTGGTTGTTTGAGAGGCAAGTGTACGCGAGTCTGTGTTGGGCGGGTGTGGGGAGGGATTATGTGCGAGATCGACGGCAAGAGTGGAAGAGAGTAGTAACCCGTGTCCCAAACACTAGGATGCGAGATGTTGCAGGTACTGTAGATTTGAAATCGGTGATTGTCTAATAGCCCAAGGAAATGGGAAGCTTGCGCGCTGCAGGTACCAATAGCACTACGCGGCCAAGGCGCAGGGAGAGCAAAGTGAATCTGGGAAGGTATAACGAGAAGAGTCACGTGCTCACTCCTAACCCGATCTACCACTAACTTTGTCCTCTTGTTGCCAATGATTGTAGCGGCCCAACGAGAGCCTTTTGGGCAGCGGATTGGGCGGGTTGGGCGCGGAAGGACCCCTGGTGTCCTTGACCTATCCGCTGTCAGTGGCCCTCCGATGCGTTAGTTTCCCAATCCGCAGCTCTGGACTTCTGGAGGGGCTCAATCATGTTCCCCGCCTTGCGTTGCTGCTGAGGGAAACTGCTGAGTTGGAAGGTTTGGAGCGATCAATACCTTCAGTCGCTCTTGCCAACACCCCCACCCCAAAAAGCAACAAAAAGTTTCACTTGCTCTTGATAGCTTTCGTCACTGCATATTTCTTTTCCTCTCTATTCCCTCGTCGATAGAGAAGCCCAGTCGTCCTCTTACTTCCTCCTTCGGATTTATCACTAAGCATTTGTTCACTGACTTAACCCTTCTGTCACACCACTGCAAACACCAAGTAAGTGCCTCACTAGAGCTCTGCTCAACCGTCTTGATGAAGCTCCTCAGCGTCCGTCGCAG
>WJFF01000183.1:57707-68341 GCA_011800825.1 Fonsecaea pugnacius | reverse complement strand
GGCGGAAGCGGGGTGGTAGAAACAAGGCCCCTTTTTGTTTTTCCCTTTGTGCTGGTCAGAAGAGAAACGTGCGGAAAGACATGAAGGAGAGCGGGGGTGGTTTCAAAGCTTGACAAAGAAACACCGAGGCACAATCAAAGACTAGAGGCAATGGCGCAAACTGTTTATACTAGCGCTGTGCTTGGGGACAAGGAATAGCGTGCATATGAAGCGCCTTGACTGTGGAAAAGGGGCGAGGGGTCTTGAGTGAACAATGAAGAGGTGTTTCGCTTTGTGTCCAGGTCCATGGGGTTAGTTGGAGTGGTCCGCTCTGCGACCTGTGGACAGTCATAAGACAATAAACAAAGGACTTCACCATGCCTGCTTCTTGACAGTGTCGACCTCAGCACACCACAGTGAACAACCACCCCTCTCTAAGCCACTGGCTTCTCACCCACTGAGCATCCCAAGACTCATGCTCGGGCCTCCTCTCTCACACATAGCAGTAGTAGCTTTCCATTCTTAGCCCAACGATGTTTCGGCCAGACCGAGAAACACATGTAAATCAGCGAGCCAAAATGCTCTCCTCTTCGCTTCTTCCACTGCCCCCTCCGAGCCATGGGCTCACATTCGCGCAAAGCGACATGCAAAACCTGGACAGCAGGTATAGCAATACCAGGGTTGTGGTGCTTGGTGTATGCCTCTCCAATGCGGGCCGCAAGTGTCTGAGATTTGGGATTGTCAGAAGTTCCTTGTGCGTCTGAGACGCGCTCCGAGGTAATACAACAAAGTTGTAGACAAGCAGTGAACACAATTGCCCCGACGAGCAAAGCAAACCACCCTGTCTCTGTCCGTAAATGCGACACATATCGAAGAACTCTGGCAGGGCAATTCCAAGCAATTGCCTTGAGAGAGCTCCTTTTGCAATCCTTTAAAGCCTTGCAAACTTCCTTTGGTGTTGTACCTGGCTGCTATCCCAAACCAAAACCTTCGTACAAATCTGCCTCTCATCCACAACCTGGATTCCAAGAAACACCAAACTCTCTACCACAGACGACATAACATGACGTATAGTACCAAAACATTGTCCGTTAGCGACATCTGGATGCCCGAGCAGCAGCAGGCGCAAGGGTGCCCGGGCACCAAAAGGTCAAGGCCAAACCTACGCCGCAGGAATCTGGGCCACAGGAGGTCAAGGACGAGAACCCCAAACGTACGCTTGGGTATTTTTTCGATACTGCCGAAATCGCAACGTCGATCACCGTCTCCATGGCCGATTATCTGATCGAGGCCAAGAAACAGCCTCAAAAAGCCCAATCTGAGTCATTTCGTCTCCTCTTGAACCATCTCGGCTTTGTCCACCATGGCTTCAGCTTCTGGGCGAGTCAGTTGAAGAAAAAACCTGGATGGATCGACTTTCGAGCCGCATCAGCCAGACTAGAGGGCTTGGAGGAAAAGTTGGGAGAATTGAAGAAGAAGATCCTCGACCTGGAACAGGAATTCGCTCTGGAAAGACCAGCATGGGATCTTCCGACCGTCTCGGCGAAAGTGCTGATTCTTGACATGGAGCTTCAGTCACTAGAGTCAGCTCCAAGAACTCTTGGTGAGAGCCCATAGTGCTGTCAGTTTCAACCATTACTGACTTGAAATTGCATAGACAAGTTGGCAGCGAAGTACTTCAATGCTTGGTGCTGAAACCGTGCAAGGGAATACTTCGGTGGGCGGGTACAGGTCTTCCTGCCACCATCGCGGTATGTATTAGTGGTGAGGAAATCATATGGGGGGAGTGTAAAGCGCGATGGTGGCCGTTTTGTCTCGTCGACTCTACCTTCGGCGAAATGCGACTTGGCCGACTTCCGGACCACAGGGATGCTTTACAGCAGCAGACCATAAAGTTTCAGAACGCTTGGGGCGATGCCAACGGCAACAAGGACACAATGAATAAACTCGTCAAAGACCTTGAACCATTCGTACACGAGGAGGAGCTGAGAGCGTACCATCTTTGCTTTGATGGTCAGACGAGGATATTCACTAAATGTCCTCCGTGTCTCAAGTGCTCGTACGTGTATAGGTGGGGTGGGCAGGAAGTGGTGACTCATGAAGGGAGCTTTAATCGGCCCAAGAACTGCGCTGAAGACGACGTCCATTTGCGCCTTATCGCAATAACTGGCCCAGGACGCGCTGGATGATTGATGAATCAAGCAGTTGATCGAAAAACGCCATCAGCAGCATGGTGACCAGATTGGGTTCGGAAGCATCTTTGATGACCATCTTAGTCCAGTACCGACTCTTGATTCCAACCTGACGAGAATCGTTGTGCGCGGCGATATCTCTCGCCGATGGCCAACATGATGTGAATGTCCCATCCGCTTTGCCATGATCGCCGAGCAGATCCTCGAATTTGACGAATCTGATACAAGTCTGAGACGTTCCAAAATCAAGATGGTCTGTTCTCATTTTCTGTGACGAAGGTGTAAGAAGGGAGTGGTAGATGGAAGTGAGGGTCGAGCATTGTTTCGAGTGAAATGATCGACCACGAGACCAATTAGCATAAGAGACAGAGAAAGAGGCAGAGAGTACAGGAGGGAAGCACAGGGACCAGAGTGGCTGAAGGGGGAAGAGTGCAGCTCATTGTCCGCCATTGCTATTGGCTCAACGAGAAGTCTGTGGTCAGTCGCTGGTATCTGATCATATGTACATATCTAGATCATCAACAGATGGCATTTTCTGAATCTCTGATTGCTTGGCGCGACGAAGATGAGCTAATCCTGTATCAGCCTAGCTCATGACGTCATCAATCACGTTATATATATCTCGTTAGCTTGTGTTTCCTCCTATCACAACGCGTTTCAAACGCTTCTTGATCTCAAGGCTTATTCCCTATCCTTTGCTATCTCCGCAGTCTTGTGCCATGGGCAAGTCCCATGTGCATTCCGAAGAGGAGGTCCTCCAAAGTCGATTCTCGGGGAAAAGGGAGCTCTAAGATGGCGAGAAACACATCTGATTTTCCAGACCAGCCTATCGTGATGTTTTCCCTGCCTTGTGAATGGTAATGACGCACGACTATCTGCGAAATGAAAAGATGAAAACACGATACTCGAATATAACAGATGACAAGCTCTTCCCGGCCTCCTTCACCCACCCCCCTAGCGGGGCAAATACACGCTCCAAACAACCTCATCAGCTCGATTGAGTTTTATGAATACATGACCACGACTTAGAGACAGATATTACCACCCTGACCAGGACATGACCTTAAGTCCTGTGTCTCTTCCGTTTGCCTCCCACGTCTGTTAAACAAGAGAACCCTTGTGGACCTAGTTGGTCAATGCATCGCTTGGTCCTGGTAGAACCGCCGGATCATCCGAATCATCATGAGCTGACACCCCTGACTTCAGAAGTTCATCGCGATACTTCTCCAATCCAGCTTCCTCGGCATAATATTGAATTGGTCGCTGCAAGTTCCACGAGTTCCAAACAGGATCACGGGCGCCCACGATCACCTGGGGTCTAGGGCTGTCCTTCTCGTCCCCGACGACCTCTGGATTGACCTTGCTGATGTATCCACCGGAATAAGAGCGGCGTTGTGCGATGCGTCGTACGTCCGAGAATGGCATGCGCCAAACCGCGACCGGTTGGTCGGCTTCAGCCCATTTCCACAAGTGAGAACCACGGTATGTCCTCCTTATCGGCTGTTGCTCCTCCCCATAGTCAAATCGTTGTAAAAAATCAGGCAAATATCCGAAGCTTTGGAAGACTATCCAAAAACTCTTGTCAGCAGGATGAAGCAAGACGTCAAATGGTACTTCTTTGACCGTGCGGTCGTCGTTACCGTCGACATCGTCGTCCAACGAGGCCGATATTATTCTAATCGCCAGGCCATAACGTAAGGTTGAACTGTATTCTGTGTCTTCTGAACTTCGGAGATGGGGTGGCATAGTGATTGGAGGGTCATACTCGACCCAGCGTGATTCCCATGAAGCAATCACTTTCGGCTTCCGTATGTCCCTAGGGACGAGAGTGCACCCGGGGGAGATATCTGGATGCGCGTTGATATAAAAATACATTCGTCCATACTTAAATAGCGGGAATGGGATCCATGGACGACCGTAAAGGTTCAGGCGCCTGTGGTAACACCCCCAGTCGGTTTTTGTTCTCAAGTCACTAACCTGCTTTGGGTCCCAGATATCAAGGGACTTGATCAATTCGCAAAAGTCAGTTGGGGTCAGCCTTGAAGCCTTGAACTGGGCTTCGGTCTTAATCCTCAGGAATTTCGTGCTGTGTGGCTCGTCAGGATTCCGATCCCAGTCTATGAACAGGTGGAATTTGGATTTTGGCCAAGAATTCTCCGCAATCCTCCATGGAGCTCCGGGTCGCCCACAGATACCAGGAATGCCATTTCTCCAACTGATACTTCCTCCCTCTCGGTCCATCTCAAACTCGGAGACATGATTGCGCCTGGGTCAGGCAACCAGGTCGAGTCTGGCGAACAATCTATCGAGAATCTCCGCCCTGGCCCGGACTGGGTATAGGACATCGTGAAAAGAGCGAAGGCAAACGGGTTCAACAAGAGCTTGGGGCGAGGGTTGGCTGCAAACGGGACATACAGAGGAAAATAAAGACCTCTTGCACTGTTGTCTCGCTCACGCGAACGACCTGATCGCTGGCACTCCGCTTTCCCGTGGTTCTCAATCGCAACCGGAATCGACTCGCTATTTGACTCAAGAACAAAGGGGAAAGACAAAACATTGCTATAACGCAACAAGGTGGTATGGGGGACGCGTGCGATTGGACGACTATGGGATGGCAATTCGTTGTCAGGACCCCGGAAGAGGCCTCACTGCGGCATGGCCTTCTACTTCGAACGAGATCTTCCATCAATTCAGGGATGGATGGGCTTTGATCTAGGTTCCTATCTATGTAGGATGAAACACTTGGGCACAGCGTACAATCTACAAGTCAAGAGTTGCCCGATATCGTCAAAGGAGGATTACGCCTCGATAAATGGTCCACCCAGCTTATTATTCGGGTCATAGTTCTTCTTGATCTCCACCAGTTTACTCCAGTTGGCTCCAAAGACCTAGTTTTAGTGGGCGTCAGTATAAGTGTACGTGTTAATGGCTTCATCGATACATCCCCATACCTTCGTCGGGTCAACGAAATCTTCCAGGAAGTTAGGAAAATAGTCGGCTCCAGTATGACCTGGACGTATCTCAAATGGTGCTTCTGCTAACGCTTTGTGTGCCAAGGCGTCGCTTTCAGGAGAGCCTGGAATGACACCTGTGCCTAATTGAAGATTGTGTTGGTTTGCTGTATGAGGCCAGGCGGAGACGAGGCTGGGAAAGCCAACGGATTGGTAGACAGCCTTGGGAGTCAACTCACGCACTTGGAAGAATCCCTTGGAGTAATTCTTACCTTTTGCATGACTTCCATGAGTACATAAGTGCCCATAACCAGCCTTGGATCAGCCTCCAAGAGTGACAAATACCAATTCCAAGCTCGGAGTATCAAACCCTCATCGACAGAGGGAACAGTGACGCCCGCCGCCCAGGTATTAATCTTCCCGAATGGGGCTTTCGACGCGTCTACCTCAGGTTAGCTAGGAGTCTTTGTCGACTCTCACGAGTTCCGGTTGTCCCTACCGAATTGTTGGTTCACTCCTCGGAAGTTGAGGGTCTTGGTGAGGTCGACGGCTCCCGGGATGTCCAAAGCCCATTTGAAACCCGCTTCACTTCTGCCATGTTCGGGTCCGTTGGCGTCGTATGCAAAAATTGCCAGTCCAGGGTTTGCTTCCCGGCCCGCATACGTGCCTGCTGTCATGTCAAGGCAATACAAATGTAGAGCCATCTTTGCATCATCACATCGTGAAGCAAAAGCAGCAGTTTCGCGCGCCACATCCTTTAGAGCTGCCGGAGGATAGATGATCTGTCCACAGAAGATTGAAGATGGATACTTGTAAACTCGCATCTTAAAGGCGATGGCGACTCCAAATCCTCCGCCGCCGCCGCGAAGGGCCCAAAGAAGATCTGGTTCTTCACTTGCCCAGAGGATGCTGCCGTCCACTTTGATCACTTGAACGTCAAGCAGATTTTGAGGATCGCATGCGATGCCGTACTCTGAACTCAGCCAGCTCTGTCCGCCGTGGAGAATTGATCCACCAACGCCAACATAGGTGCACCGAGCGCTGACGGCGGCGTATCCCGGAGCAGTTTCTTCGAGCTTCGCGTCAATCTCGCCCCAGCAGTGACCTGCACCGAAAGTAATGGTTTCTTGGTCTGGGTCGAATGAGAACGCCTTGAAGGCTGATAGTGAAATTAACACGTCTTTGCTCGTCGCGTTGCCAATTCCAGTGCAGCGGATGCCAATGTCGAGGTCCGTGGTATTTGCATATGCAATCATCCTGCTCAATGCTTCTACCGTCTGAGGAGAGACAACAGCTAAAGGGTGCTTGTTGGCCTGCACAGCCCATGTTTTTGACTGCTCTTGATAATCAGACGATTCGGGCGTCACGATATCAGAAGGGCCAACCAAGGCCAAAAGACTGGCAAGCTTTGGATCGGCCATTTTTATCTTGCTTTAGCCCTGATAGAAGAGACTCATTGAGGAGGGCGGGCCCTGGTTATAAGAATGGGACATTGATTATCGATCATAGCAACTGTCCATGTCATGTTCTCAATCCTCAAGCATTACTGGACTGGTCGCCTGAAAACTGCAGCGTGCAAATACATCCAAGTGTGTCTTACCACTTGGCGGGACGCCTCTCAGATCCCGTCTTGTCTACCAATCGTACAATGTCTATCTTTGATCGGCGAGACTGTGGTCGGCCCATGCCAAGCAGCTTCGCTAGATTCGCGTAGTTCGTGTTCTTGCCACGTAGCCTAACACTCTCTCGGACGCTGCATCGTTATTTCTGATGGTTCCTTGCTTTCTCGCAGTTGTCTCCCTGATACCAAACTGGGTGGTCCTCAGGTCGATCGGTCATCATGGCTTCACTCGTCGAAATCGACTCGCTTGAAATCTTAGTCATCGTCGACAACGAAGTCGATCCAATATCCTCATACCAGCACCCAGATCTAAAAGTCTCGGGACAACTGGCAGATGTTGCTTTGAGAGCCCCGATTCAGGATGGAACTAGGGGGGGTTCAAAATTCGAGATCCGCATGGACAATGTCTGCTGCGGGGCCCATGGCTTGTCATTAATGATTGTAAGGAGACTGAGTTGTAACTACCAGAGGTTTCTACTGACTGCGGGTCGAAATTCGGAACTGATGCGTGGTCCAGACTGCCATCAAAGGGGACAAGCAACATACGGTCCTGTTTGATACCGCTCCAGAAGAGCACATCTGGGAACTCAATGCGAAGAGGTTGAGAGCAAATCTCCGCTCGGTTGATAGGATACACTTGTCCCACTGGCACCGTGACCACTCCGGAGGCATTTTGAAAGCAATTTCCATGATAAATGATGCAAAAGGGAGCCGCGGCATTCCAGTGGATCTCCATCCAGATCGACCAACATATCGAGGCTTCTTGGGCCGGGCTGGTCCAGTCTCGCTAGAGAGGGATCCCACTTTTGAGGAAATCGAATCTGCGGGAGCTACGATCGAAAAGAATAATCAACCGCACACGATCCTCGAAGATATGTTCCTTGTTTCCGGGGAGATTCCTCGAGTGACCTCGTATGAAAATGGCTTTCAGCGTGGCATGAGGTTCAACTCAGAGAGCTCTCGTTGGGAAAGCGATGAGCTGATTCTGGATGAAAGGTTCCTGATGTGTAATGTGAAAGGTAAGGAGTCCGCCTGCTCGTCTGAGTTGACGCTGACACGGCCATAGGAAAGGGAATTGTAGTTTTCACGGGATGTAGCCACGCAGGAGTGGTGAATGTTGCTAAAAATGCTGTGCAGCTGGTTGGCGGTGCCGTTCCATTATTTGCAGTCGTTGGTGGATATCATCTTGTCGGACCAAACGAAGCATATATCAAGGACACAGTTGCAGACTTGAAGGCTTTGAACCCTAGCGTCCTGATGCCAGGACACTGCTCCGGGTGGAGAGTCAAGTATGAAATAGAAAGGGTAATGCCTGGAAGGCTAGCCCCGTCGACCGTCGGCACGCAGTTCGTGTTTTAGCAGCACAATTCTTGCTTGTTCCATTGTTCTATGCAGTAGCCAGAGGCATGCTGAATAGTCAAGTCCCAAATACTGTATATCTCCCTTCTTCTCCCGCACGGTTTTGTTCTTTCCATATTGTGGCAGCAGCACGTGCAAAGTATGGGACGGAGTTAGGTCGAAAGCGGATTTAGCGAACCTCGTATATCAACCAAGCACTTCCTTGTAAACCCAATGTCCAGAGAGTCCATACCCTTGTCTTTGACATTCATCATCTAAATCAAGATGACTTCCATTCAACGCAGCATTGCCATTGCTTTCTTGGACACGTTCAAGGACCTCGACCTAGAGGCAAATCTTGCTCTCAGAACGGCAGATTGCGTCCATACCATCGCCCCTGCAACATTAGGGATACCTCCGAACATGTCAAACCAAGACTTCGGAGCGCACCTCTTGTCTCTGAAGGAAATCATTTTAGCAATTCCTGTCACCCCCAAAAAGATCTTTGAAGGAGGTAACCTTGTCACCATTTGGGCAACCAGCGAAACGACGTTCCGAGAGGAAGCAAAGGATAAAGACTCGACGATTGACTGGAGCTATGAGGGAGAATATATCTTTGTCTTCACTTTCAATCAGACGGGCGACAAAATTCAGCACATACTCGAATTCGTCGACAGCAAAAAGGTTGAGAAGGCTCGAGGACTGTTCCAGAGAGCTGCCCAGAATATAGCAGCAGGGAAACAGCACGAATAGTGCTCGCCAGGATTGGCCTTAAAGCACAATGTCCAAAAAGAAATCCCGCGTGGTTGAAGAAGCAGAAGAGCAAATACCTAGTACAAATCTGTCCATGTTGTCAGATTTGCTGCCAGAACAGAGGACCTCCAATAAAGAAACTGATGATGGCCAAACATACTTCAGCAGAAGGGATCGATGTGGATAGATAGATACCAATGAAGACATCAATGCTGTGATGATTCAGGAGAACCCTGTCTATCGAGGGTGAGGTGCTGTGCTCGCAGTATGGGATTTGATACATTGTTAGGGAGACAAGCAGCTGGTCAAATGTCTGTGCCCCTTTCTACCTCTCGTTTTATTTCATCACGGAAGAAAATGTTGGCGAAACCAGCTTTGAGGCGACCTAGGGCTCAAAGGTCACTTACTTGGACGTGCACTCTTTGTTTTCCAGCCGTTGTAAAATAGAGGCTGATCGCTGCTCGAACAGACTTTTCCAATGAGCGTTTCATCATGGTCCTTCTTCAAACACAACATGTCTTTGACTGTGAGAAATAGTCCTCAGTTTGGAAGGAAGGCAAGGCATAGCGTGACGGGTCAAGATTGACCCATACATAGACGTAACAGGTTTTGCGTTCAGTCCGGCTGCTGTCCCTAGACTTGCTTGATCAATCTTGACGGATATCACCTAACTCTGACAGGCGACGAGATGAAATAGTGGCCATCGAAAGTGGCAGCTTCTGCAAGGTTCAGATTCAAAGTGGCGAGGAGGACGAGACTTCGACAGAGCCAACAACCCAAGTTCTTGTGATCCGAAAGGCTGTTGACACGGATTGATGCAGAAGTGGTCTATCGATCGAGTCCGGCTGTGGTAATGCTTTCCACCGTTTCTTGAGTGAAATTGACGAAAATAAAACATCAAGGACCAAGGGTAACTTCAGGTCGAATTAGTCTGTGGGATTGGCGCTGTACCCAAATCCAGCGCTGGGAGCGGCCATACAAAGTGACAACAGATGTCGTGACTGGATGAGCCTCTCTCCTCTCTCTAATAGCCTCTTTCGCAATTAAGCCTAGATTATCCTAATTGATCTGTCTCACATTCTCAGCAGCATGATGGTGGACAATGGTTCGTCAATGACTCGGTCACTGCAAAAGTTCTTCGTGTTGAAGCTGACGGGTTGGGGCGCAGATTCTTTAGCCGGCGTGGAAGAATGAGGTAGGCCATTCCATCGAGTATGCGTCGCTTCAACTCCGGTAACCTGTTATAGATACATTTCTTAAGCACCTTCAATTTAACCGGTCGGGTCGATAAGAGAAGATGTCACTCTGATGCATGAATCTCTGTAGTAGCATCAAGGCTGTGTCAGGGCGCGTGGGAAAGCTTCGTTGGGGAAGTTGAAAGCACAGGTCGTTATTCGACCAACGCTTTAGCTGGGCTGAAACAGAAATTTTTTTTCTTTCTCTTCCTCCTCCAGACACGTCATAGAAATTGTAACATCAGGTCTGTGATGAAGAGAAAACACCATCATGCCACCATGTCCGAGAAGAGAAAATTTTTGAGAGTCGGCTGCGGTTCAGCTGAGCCGAAACCCATGGGGAACCATATGACAAAGCGGGTAAGGATACGCGGGACCAGGGGGCCAAAAACAGAAACAACCAGGTGGCGATCCAGTAGAAGAGCGACACAAGGCGGTGCGTCATGAGTAACCAACTTGACCAAGCTTCTCCGGATGTTTGGGCTAAATTGCGGGGCGATCGGGAGACGGGAGAGAGAGAAGAGAGGTATGCGAGAGGCACTGACTCGATCTGCATGGGACACGC
>WJFF01000183.1:45056-57656 GCA_011800825.1 Fonsecaea pugnacius | reverse complement strand
CTCCCAAAGGAGCTACTATGGTGGTAACCCTCCAAGCCCTCAACAGAAAGAGGCAGTTCGAGGGAGACAAAAGGGGCTAAGCACTGACCATGCGGGTGCCATTTCTGGGCAAACAATTGACGCGAGAAAATCCAGCGGAGGCCCAAGGCCGTGACAGGTTCGCTTGCCGTTACCCTTGTCGTTGCATTCTTTCATCAGCTGGTGCTGCTACCATCCTTCGACCATGGCATCCATGGGTAGAGTAAGCTTTTTCTCTCACCATCACAACCACTGGCACGCTCTCGCTTCAAGCAGGGTCCAAAATAACATTCCCTCGCCCACACGTGGCAGTCGAGCGCCAGTCGAGCGCTTCTCAGGAACCTCACCACAGGTATTGGCCGTGAGTCTGTGGCCTCCGGCCTCTCCAGTTTTTGCTAATCCAGCTCCGGCTAGCCATGCGACGTGCATACGGCCGTTATCACTGCTGAAGCGGCATGCGACGAGGCTCTTCAATATCCTAGAGAAAAATCTCCATCCTCATGTTTGAAGCGCCCAAGGCTTAGGCACTGCGTTGTGGTTACGATAGCCCTGACAGTCGCCTGCTTGCGCCCCCATCTCACAGCCTGGCCCACGGAGAAAGATGCGACGCAACATTCTAGACAGCCGTACCCCTGACTGAGAACAAGTTTGGCACGGTCAAGACTTATCTCGGTGCGCGGGATTGCGAGTTAACGACCCAACCCACCCAAGCGCGGTCAAGTTAAATATCAAAGGACACCACTGAACAAGCAGTCAATTCGAGATAATCAGAACAATCTGTGGCCTCCTCGACTCTGTGATAGCAAGCACCAACCTGGTAGTGGAACATGCATCTCGCATCGTAAAACTAACCTCGCAGCCCACATTCCCCAAATCATCCTCCTCTCATCCACGGGTCCCCCCGCCAGTCCGGATGGGCAACATTGGTCGCCCAAGCACAGGGTGTTTTCTGTGTCGGAAACGGAGGGTCAAGGTCGGTCACGCCGCGCCCGGGTTCCTGGAAAAACATTCCTTGTGCTGACTGATGATTGTTCTAGTGCGATGAAGGACGCCCCGGATGCCGCAACTGTGCCCGGCTTAAGAAACCCTGTCCCGGATATCGAGAACCAGGCTATGGCTTTATTCGCACCGCCGTCTTTGTATCCAAACCAGCAGATAGCCCAAGCCCGAAATCGTCGTCATCAGAGAACCTCACACAAACAGCACTTTATCGTGCCAGCTCGACTTCGACCGAGGGCGACGACAGCGATTCAGCGAATAGTGACTCGATCATCCACTCATTTTCTCGCGCGACCCAGAGACTACGCCCCGTGAACAGTCTGTCCGGCGATGTGACTGAACAGGCAGTTTGTTACTCCCTCACACAACTTGATGCCAACTCTCGGGTGCTATATGGGAACCATGCATTCACGTTCCTGCCCAAAATACTCTCCAGCTCAGGGCCAGATTCTTATCTATATGCGGCCATGCGATCAGTTGCCGCAATCAACCTAGCCAACCGATCACCGACTGTCGACATGCACTCCATCATCGAAGCCGAGTATGCCCGGGCTGTATCTAGCGTGACTGCTGCCCTAGCAGACCCTGAACAATGTCTAAAGGATGAGACTCTGGTTGCAGTTTGGCTGCTCGGCATCAGAGAGGTAGGGTTGCCCAGCCCATCCCATACCCCTTTTGATCTATCTAACATTGAGCAGCTTCTGGCCAGTGTCAATGGACCACACGAAGGCTCAGCCCATCAGACACACGTCGACGGTACTCTAATGCTTCTGCGTTTACGCGGTGAAGAACAGTTTAGCCGCCCTGAAGGTCGTCACCTGTATCACACACTTCTTTCGGCCATGGTATGGGCGCCTGGAAAGAGCTTGGGGATGCTGAGCGCTGACTTGTTTCAGCATTGGAAGCCTCTGTTCGCCAGCGAGGAGCCGTCACCAGAATATCTGATGCTGGAATCACAAATACCCAAAGCCACCTCCGCAATTCCAACGGCATCCTTGAGACTGAGGAGCTTTTTCCACGGTGTCTCTAAACTGCGAGCCCGTATCAGGAATTTCTTGCTGATGCCACAGAATGCGTCTGTCAATAAATTCCAAACTGTGAGCTCCTACCTGAGAGCTGCAGCCAGACTCGAGGACAAGGTCAGCGGATGGTGCGACATTTTTGACTGGCTTCCTCGAAAGGTGTTGGTCGACACACCGCACCGATACCTTCCTTGCACACCGTGGACAACGGGGACACTCTTCAGGCTGCACTGCTTCGGGTCATGGGAGGCTTTCTTCCATTGGAACCGGTATTTTGTCGCAAAGATCTGTTTGCACGTAGCTCTACTCGACGCCATCGGTAGTCTTGGGAGCAACCATCCACGTTATGACGATGGAGATTTGGCGGAAGACATCTCTGAATTGGTCATCACCCACACCAGGGTGATACAGGAGACAGTCGGAGACTTTCTCGGCACCCTGGCTTTTGCCTTTGGAGATGTGGACAGAAACGGCCTGGTTCGTAACACCCCGACTGCGGTGGTCAGCGACGGGGCGTCTACTGAGCAGCGCGGCATCGACATCCCTAGCGCGTTACAAGTGCAAGCACCATTGTCTTATCTGATCACTTTGAGAAACCTTGGGCTAGGACAGCGAGAGGCCATGTTTTTAGCTCTGCAGCGTGTTCGGGCGGAGTTTAGTGTATACTGAAAAAAGGGGTTTCCCAGGCCTGAACTTAGAACAAAAAGTCGATGCTCAAAGATAATCGACTGTGTACAACAGTCCAATACAAATTTCTCCCCACATTTGCTTCTTGCGCCACGCTCGTGGCCAATTGCATCTTGAAGAGATTGGATGGCCTTAGATTTCAGCCGTATCAAAAAGACAGACCCAAGCTTCACATGTCTGCAGCTGAGGGTCATTCAGAACATGTCCAAATCCAAGTCATTGAGATCCATATCATTTCCCTGAAGGTCATAGAGAGCATCAAAGCTCATATCTCCATCGTTGGAGTCCAGGTTTCCCATGGCGGCGACTTCATCCAGTACCTGATCAATTCCGTCAGCTTGGCCCTGATCTGTCTGCAGGTCCATTCCGCCCGACACCGCAGTAGCAGCATCGAGATTGGGGTCCGCCGTATCCATATTTGTAAGTTGCTGGGAAAAATTGAACGAGTCTAAGCCCATGTCCGGCACAGCAAGAAGATTCGTGTATGTTTCAACTTGCCGGTGTAGACGGACCACCCCTTCAGCAGCGAGAGTTTCCCCGCTCTTCAAGAGGCTTCCCAGGTCGTGGTATTGTAAGCGCAAGGCGTCGCGAAGCCCGTTTCCAGCCATACAAACGGCGGTGGTGAGTGCATCAAGAGCATAAAGGAATACGTGGCCGTCGCTCAGTTGTAGAAGCACCCCAACTATTGCCCGCAGAGTCGTCTGAGGGCCTCGAACTTCCACGGCTCGGCTCACGAGGGCAGAAATGTCCTCAAAAGGAGGCGCCTCCCCAATGTCCAAGGCAGTTGTGGATGTAATTAGGTTTACCAGGCAATGTTGCATAATGTTGAGGATCCCAGGATTCGGCGTCTCTCGTTCTCGCTCCGAGACGAACGAAAAGTCCGGACACTGTTCCAAGGTCTTGAGAATGGAGTCAACGTCGTTGTCTTGTGCTCCAATAGCCTTCAGGCGCAGCTTCAGCCTCGGCGCACACAATGTCAATATAGTATGGTGGATATCTCGAGACTCCAACGACCCTGGTGGTTTTATTAGAGCCTCCAACACCTTTCCAGCAACCATACGCTCATGCTGGAAAACCTCTGCGACCCAATCCACCGCCGATATCAGGGAAGGGAGCAAGAAAGGCTCAAGGAGATCTGGATTCTGTGAGCGGGGTCGCCCTGACAATGGTTTGGTACTTACAATCCAAGCCGGCTTGTAAAGAGTCATGAGTTAGCTTTCCCTGCTGGTGAGCCGTCATCGATTGCCGGAGGAGAGTGGGAATCAAGAGGTAGAAGTCGTGGGGACTGCAGTTTGTGAACAGTTCGTCGCTGAGGCCTTCAGCCAGGTAAAGAGCGTTGATCCAGTTCCCCAAATGCAGTTTCCTTTCTTCAGAGAGGTTCTCCAGGCTCTCTTCGTTATGCTCATGCTCTAGATATTGAGCTAGGAATCCATCCTTCTTTCGTATACCCAAGCTTGAGTTTGACAATCCTAACCGATCTCTGCTTACCAGAATCAGGAGAAAGATGGCCCCAAAATCATCGTATACCGGTTGTGCCTCTCCTTCCTTCAGTTAGCGGGCAACTGTCTCGGGGGTTTGTTACTCACCATGTATTTCGTCCCATCGCCACTCGTCTAAGAGCCCACAAAGTGGTCCAAGAAAATAGTCAGGACGAACGAATAGAGCAATGCAATTGATCGTAGTAGGCCTTCGAAGTATAGCATTGGCGAGATCTTTGAGATATTGTGTTTCCTTGTTTTGACAATAATTATGCACGATCTAGGATTTGTTAGGGGAGCTTCTCCTCAATAAGACGGCTCACAGACCTCAACAACCGCTTGACTGATGAAGCCTGCACTTCCATCACTGCGGGTCAATTCCTCAACAAGTTTGGGTCCTCTCGTAGGATTTGCGTGGACTTGTGCCACGAGGTCATCCTTAGCGTACAAGCCCTTGCTCAGTCCTTTCAAAGTATCCTCGTTTCCAACGAGCTGTACTGCGACTTGTGCTGGGAGCAAGTGATGCAAAGTACAGACGTGCAGCAGCCTGGCGCCCGTCAAAAGAAGGTCTTGTGACGAAAGTAAAGGCACCACCTGATGCCATGCGTCGGTCATGGCTTGTTCGGTATTGAAACTGTTGAATGAAGAGGCCGATATCATTGACAGAAGTGCTGGAAGTTTGTTCTGAATGAAAATTTGACACTGCTGCATGCATAGAGTTCTGCCAGGTGTAATGGTCTGGGCTTTGAAAATGGAAAAGGAGGATGTGAAGACGTCGATGAACATTGACTGGTAATCATTCTGATGACGCGCAGAAAGCCAATGGACCGTCCCGCCATCGTCGATGGTTGAGCCTGCGAAAAGAAGACCTTCTAGATAAAGCACTGTGCCTGCTTTGGAAGCCACCAGCTGGCTATCTGCGATAGAGACTTGGAATTGAAGCGCTTGAATCTCGGACGCAGGGGCAGGGGCATTGCCAGGTTGCGCCGAGCCCTCATCGAGAAGGTTGATATGTTTCAAGACTGTGTTTATCCGCTCCATGAGCTGAGAGGAGAGCGTGGAATATAATGGCAAGCAGAGCTCAAAGGCTTGTTTCACTAGAGTGCGTAAGTCGTCGACAGCCATGTATTTGTCCTTTTGCCCCTGACTCTTGGCTAGGGATAAAGATTCGAGTCCAGCGTCAGTTGCGGTCATAGATGCCATGAGGAAGGCCAGCAGTTCGATGGTGCTGCTAAGCTCCATCCCTGGTGGTTCGGAATCTCCTCGTGATGCTTGCCGTGCCAAAGTAGAAAGCCATCTCGACGATATCTGTAGAGCTAGGCGTGCTTCGGCTGCACCAGTCTTGAACTTTGGGGAGACAATCACCATGGTCAAATCTTGCAGTGTGTCATTGTAGCATGCAAGTGCACCTTCTGTTGCTGGGGATCTTGTTCCATTCCAACGTTTTGTGAGAATAACCAGCGCGTCGGATATGACGATAATTCCAGCCGTTGCAATGTAGTCGATATAAAGTGAGACGAGAGGATCTCCTGGCTGGCAGAAAGATTCCCGACATTCAACTAGGGCCCCAAATAATCGCTTGCCATCGATTTCACTATCATGGTTTCGCAGCAAGTCGCCGAAGTCTTGCACAGAGACTCGACGAAGCAGGCATTGACGAGCCAGAGTGAGCCACTTCGAGATGGTCATGTTATTGTGGGAGCGTCGTGTTCCAGAACGTTGGGCGGAGATTTTTGCTCTGGGCCACTTTATGTCCTTTGGGGACAGAGAATATTCTCGTCGATATCTTGGATTTTAAGGTTAGACATAGCCCTAATCCCTTGTATGCTCAGCTAATATACTCTGTGGCCCTGTAGCTGAGAACACGTAAAGGGAATATGGGTTGAATGCTACTGGCTTGTGGTGGCACGGATGGTTACCGAATTGCTGCAGGGGGGATTCATTTTCGGTGCAGGAATTGCAAACTCAACATACAGTGCAAACAATGCAAACGTCCCGAAGCCTGCGCAGACGCATTGGTGTGGACTTTGCGTGACATGGCACTAAGATCTTGTTACTGACCACCACCGTGGACCTTTCCAGACCGACGGACTCTGCACTGTTCGTGACGCTCCTCACCTAGAACTGCAGGCGCTCTGAAGGAGATGTTGCTCCCGGTGACCCATCCTTTCCGCCTGTACCTCGCGCAGTGGCAACCTCCATGAAGTCCAGCTTTTCATGTGTCGCACCACCAGGCACTCCAATCTTTCGACCCCCAGCTACCAGTGATGGCTGAAGGTTGCCCACGAATCAGTCTTCTCCCTGCTGATATTTCTACAAAGGTCTCATCGTCTTCCGACATCACATCCTCCGAGCATGTCATCGAGGGGCTGTTCAGAAATGCTTTGGACGCTGATGCCTCGTCGGTAGTGATTGAGGTGGAATTCTCAAAAGGCTACATTTGGATATGTGATAACGGGATTGGGATCCAAGAGGTCGAATTCTCAGAGCAAGGGCAGTTGGCCAGACTCCACTGTATGCAATAGCTCAATATCCCTTCCGGTCAAGAATCTGACCGCGGTGCTTTAGGTTCTTCAAAACTGAATTGTTCGCCTCCTACATACGGTCGCTATGGCCGCTTCTTGTCAAACCTGTCGCACCTGTCTCTGTTATCGATAGCCTCCGAGCATCGATCGGAAGTCTTTGCAAATCGGTTGATCTTGCATCGTGGCAATGCCGTATGTCGCCAGTTACGGCTAGATAAACAAGATTTTGGTATTATGCGGAAAGGTACGGCCATTACTGTCCACGATCTTTTCAGCGATATGCCTGCCCGCGCCAAACACCTGTCACAGCTCTATTCTTCCTCGACCGAGACAGAAAAAACATTCAACCGGGTGAAGGAAATGCTCGTTGGATACCTGCTTGCACAGTCTCGTGCGATCGAAGTGCGATTCTCCGTCAAAGGCGCAAGACAACACAGTGTTCATTTCCGTTCACCAGACTTGAGGGAAGGGGAATTCTCAATAGAGTCGACAGTATCAATACTGTTTCAGGCCAGGTTGTTGAATTCTGTCGACATCACAAAATGGCGCTTAGCATCCGCTCGCACGAATCATTTCTGTATTCGTGCTGCCATCTCTGTCGAACCGTCCCCAAATAAATCAGCTCAGTTCATTTCCATTGGAAAGTCCCCAATTCAAAGAGAGGGTGGAATCAGCTGTGTATTTGATGGTATTGATCAGCTTTACCAGGAGTCGAGCTTCGGCTCCCAGGATCTTGGCCCCAAGGCGCCGGGCATTGCAATCGAAGACCAAGATTCCGTTGACAGATCTGGTCAAACCAACAAGCTGCCAAAGGCCGTGGATAAATGGCCTATGTTCTATATTCAAATTGAGCCGAGAACTCGGGAATTGTCGACCAACCTCGCCTTGGGCCAGCCTGTGGCGGATATGCTCCCCGTCTTTGGACATTTGACAAGAGCGATCGAATCGTTAATCTCTAATTTCCTAAACACGTATGGATATTCAGCTCGCCCCGAATGCGACGTATCGAAAAGGGTGCGTCGTCGACATAAACGTGGAATTGGCCCTTGCCAACAACTCGTTGGAGAACCTACCGCCAAACCCTCAAAACTTGCAACTGAGGCTAGGTATCTAAGTCACTGGCGTCGCGTCAAGAGTGCTCGTCCCTCACCAGAGGATTTCCGCTACGGCTTGGGCTTGAGAAATTTAGATGATCTCTCTTGCTCATCTCTGGAGGACACCAAAGAAAGTCCCTTATCTGTCGACCCCCGTCAAAATGAGTCGGACGCCGAGGACGCAACCCGCGAGACCCAAAATGATTTCGAAGGTTTTGACGAAACTTTCGATGGCGTTCCTTGGATCAGCTGGCGCGGTGGTCAGGTCACCTATGTCCACCCTCGCACAGGTGCTGTCATACCTCCGGCTAATCGAGACACTGCAGTTTCATATCGAAACCGCGGGTTTTTACCGCGAATACAAGACCCAGAGCTTCCTCGTCCCAACGACGTGAGACCTCTGCTCAATTTACAGCACTATCTGCCGGCAGGCTCGCATCACCAACCTGACGATCCGATTGCCTGCATCATATCCGAGCAGGGTCCAGGGTTGTCCGGAAAAGTGATCGTTGCCAGAGGACAAGACAATACGGTTCTAGACTCACGGATCGTCACGAAAGGTTCTTTGTCAAGCGCCACTGTTGTCCAGCAGGTTGATCGAAAGTTTATCCTTGCCATTCTCGCTGTTCGAGATACATGCGACCCATATTTTGCCGAGAGGAAACAGCGGAGACTCCTCGTTCTTATTGACCAACATGCGGCTGACGAAAGAATTAAATTTGAAAAGCTGTGTGAAGACTTGTGCAAGCGCAACTCCACAAATCTTGCTAAACCATTGGCCTTTGAGGTTGACGAAACGGAGGCGCGACTTTTGGAAGAGCACAAGGGATTTTTTCGGCAATGGAGTGTGATCTATCACATTGTTGAAAGTACGAGGCCTCATGCGGCACGACCTTGGACACATCCGCCCAGTCATCGTTCCTGGATAGTGAAGGTGACTGTTCTGCCGACCCTCATTATTGAGCGTTGTCGCGCCGACCCGAAGCTTTTGGCTGACATCATGAGAGGCGAGATCTGGTTAGGCCGTGCGCGGCGTCGTAGTCCGCTGCCCCGTCAAGCCCGTCCTCCACAATCCGACGAGCCTTGTTGGTGGTCCGACCTTGCGGACTGCCCGAGAGGCATGATCGAGATGCTCAAGTCTCGATCCTGCCGCACTGCGGTCATGTTCAACGATCATTTGGACAAGAGGCAATGCCACGAACTTGTCCAGAGACTATCTCAGGTCACCTTCCCTTTCCAATGTGCTCACGGGCGGCCCACGTTAACAGTCCTGGCAGACCTTGGTGGAGATTTTGGTGGCTTCGGCGTGGATGCAGATCCCAGCACCGTCGCGCTTGGATTTGGCGACGCCTGGAGAGGTTGGGTCAAGTAGGCGTCTTTGATGGTAGAAATCATTACGTACAAAATATGAGCATGTTCGCATTGCAATTGGCTGTTTACAGCCAGCTGTCTCACCTACCCACTTGTCTTTTGTGTCTGTGGCAGTCTTCTCCACTCCGTCGCAACCGGCGGCCCAAGTGACGAGCGGCTGAGTCGGCTAGGCCAAACGCAAGCGCGGAGTGACTTGGGAAACAATCCCGCCAGAAACGCAAATGCAAGGAGGTCAAGACGCATGCATGATCCGTCGTCACACTGCCGTGACCAATAGGAGAACAAAGCAGCCGGGATTCAAGGTGACCGTGTACGAGTTAGGGGAGGGCCTGGAGGGCGTTGGTCGAGGCGGCATTTTTGACGAGCGGCTTTGCTGGCGGGCGTCACTCGAGCTCAGATTTGAGATCAAGCGTCCAATCGTTGCCCTCGACGGACCACCATCACATGCATCCAAGGTCAAAGCTCCAGGCCCCTTTTGGCCCTTGATGATTCAAGGTCAGCCCTTGCTTCGCATTTGGAACCATGCAGCTGTGACGGGCGGGCAGCCTTCGGACCAGGGAGGCAAAATGTCGTGCTAGCCCTGTTCTTGAAACGGCACAAAGGACTGTCAATCACGAGGACTGCGCCGGGGTCGATACGAGAAAGAGCGGGGGACGGAGGCAGAGGGTGAGGAAAAGGGCACCGGAGAGGACGGCCAATGCACTCGAGACACACGGCTGCATACTTGGTCAGCCAGGTGACTCGTGTTCACAAGTGAGCTGGGAGGAGGGGAGGGAAGAGGAAAATAAAACCCACCAGAGTGCCTTGCTTCAGAGGCTGTTTTTTGGTGGGTGGTGATTCATGATGAAGATTGGACACGATTGTTTGCTGACGGGGAATGAAATGAATTCTGCTCAGTTGCTCACACCCTGTCTCAACACACCGCACGAAGATCCTTTCTCAGACAACTGCCGCCTGCTTTTCCGGTGGCCCGCGGCCCCTTGGAAACGCTAAAGGCGACAGCAATTCTCTGGGTGGCCAGTCAGCGTGCAGAAGGGCAGCTGCAAGAACGGTGCGGCAGCTGGATGAGCTGGGTGGCAGCCGGCAAGCGCCTTTTCCAAGCGCCCCGTGGATTTCGAAGCCCCTTGTCTAGCGTTGTGGAAGTCTCCCCGACCAAACACGCTCCTCTCTCGCCCACCTTTGTCTCCTGCGTCCTGTGTCTCGTTCCTCACGCAGCTGTCAAGCATCAGTTGCAAAAAGTGGGAAGGATGTGCTTAGGCCTCTTCGCCCTCTGACCCTTCTCCTCCTTGCAGACATCTTTAAGTTGGGGCTCTGGGGACACTTTTCAGAGCTCTTTGCACGATTGACTGCCTCCGTCCTCTTCTGCTCTGCCGCAGGACCTCCAAATCTTGCTACTACGACAAAGGGCGGCTCCCTCCGCTTACTACGCACAGCCAAAGCATTCCCGCAGCCAAATCATCTAGTTTTGTCACTGTTCTCGGCTCCACGTGCGCTTCTCGCGGCTGCCGCTTACCTGCAAATCGACAAACTCCCGAGCAAACATTTCAATACCAACATTATTCTACGCAGAGAGCTTCCTCAGATCTGGCTGTTCTCACTCGAACTCCCTCCCTTTCGACCCGAGGAGCTCTCGTGCCGCTTCCTTTTTCACAATTCTCGCCTCTGCAAGATTCGGATCTACGATTAAGCGCGTGATTCTCCTGGTGTGCGTCCTGGGCGCTTACCTTCCCTCAGGTTGTGACAGATCATAAGCGCCCATTCTCCGTCTAGGTCTCTTCTCGCCGCGCGTCTCGCTGCTGTCTCGCTCATTCCAGGAGTGTCAAAACTCCTGCTGGCGAATCCGCGCTTTCGAAAAGTCGTTCTCCTTATCCCACCAGAAAGGGGGTCTCCCAGGGCAAGCGCCCACGTTCCCTGGATTCGTACATCCCTTCTTGGGGCTCTTGTCTCGACTGTGTTCAGGAGTCGGCACGCAAAAGGAGACCAAAGTCCTTCCAGGAAAACTTATAGACCACGGTAACGCTGGGACCAGTCGACTCGCTTTTCCGAAGATATCAAGCCCAGCGTTTGACTCGTGACGATGCCTCCTCCTGCGAGTCAGAATGCTTCAGAGAATGACGTGACGTCAAGCCCAGATGCCAGTTCACGGGGGTTTGTGGCAGTCAATCGCGCCTCGAGCAACGGTCTGTCATCATGCCCTTCAAGCATCTGTCCATATTGACCATAACCCAGAAAGCGATGCCTCGCTAGATAGTCGACACTCGTCTCCACAAGACCACCTTCTCAGGGACGAGCCTGTACCCAGAAGTTCGAGCGGCGCGTATCCACCCCCGCATAGCCAGGAACGCGCGGGCCATAGGCGGAAGCGGTCTGGGTCTGGTGACGACGAGCCTTATCTTGAACGGCGGCGGTATGAGTATAGCCCCCGGGAGGGTCCTGAACCACAACACATGGCCAACCGGGCACTGCGTGTCCTAGGAAGTGCTGATCACAATGCCACATCTGCGTACTTTCAGAATGATGCCAACCAGAATGGTCATACGTGGCACGCAGAGAAGCCTGCACAGCCTGCCAGCTCCATCAATGGCCGTCGGCCCAGCACCTCCGAGTCGCATCACGGGGAAACACTACAGCAAGAAGTCAATGCATCGGAGGCGCAGCCCTCGCCTTGGGGCTCGGACTATCAACCTCGACCCAATGGCCAGCTCAATCACGACCAGTATGGTCATCCCGAGTCAGCAACGGGCGCATCAACGGTCGCGCCAAAAAGGAAGCGTAACTTCTCCAATAGAACGAAGACCGGATGCATGACGTGCCGACAACGGAAGAAGAAATGCGATGAAGGCCAGCCATATTGTAAGTCTGATCATTTGTTGAATGTGGAATTTGATTTTTCTCTCTACCCGCTAATATTCTGTCCTTTTTCCAGGTAACAACTGTCTTCGAGGGGGTTTCAGCTGTAAAGGCTACAACCAGAACAGGCGGGCGAATCTGGACAAGCCCACACCCAATAGAGGCCCGATTCCATTACAGTCCAGGGATGGTCCTGGTGACGTGTCTGAAGCATCGCCTTATCAGGGACCTCACATGGAAACTCCTGGCACGAGCAATCCTCTCAAACGTCGGGACAGTGTTCAGTCGCGACCAATTCCGGTCGGTGGCAGTGAAGGACAACACCCGCCACCGTATGAGCTGAGCCCACAGCGCAATGAACCAGCGAGCCGACCACTTCGTCCCAACCAGCACACCCCCTGGCCGTCCGGGCACGGCCAAAGTTCTTATACCTCAGAGCATCTCCCTCCATTGTCGGATCTGAGTCGATCAGAATTACATCCAGGTGCAAACCCTCGAGAAATGTCGCGCGTGCCACCCCAAAGTACCGGATACCCTCCATCACATGCTCCTCCCG